>JAKCPB010001197.1:0-50975 GCA_021442155.1 Cymbidium sinense | reverse complement strand
ACCTATCGATTTATTTAATTTAAAAAAGAAAAACAAAATTTTAAAAAAACTAACTCTAAACCATAAAAACCCTAAACCTTAAATAGTAATAACTAATAAACTAATAAACTAATAACTAATAATAATAAATAATAAATAATAACTAATAACTAATAACTAATAAAAACTAATAAAAACTAATTAATAACTAATAAAACTAATAAAACTAATAATAGCTAATAATAACCTAAAGTAATAAAAAAAATTAAAACTAATAAACTAATAATAAACTAATAATAACTAATAATGAAAACTAAAATAATAATAATAATAACATAACTACTAACTAATAAATAATAATAATAAAATAAAACTAAAACAATAAATAAATAAACTAATATCTAAACTAATAATAAAATAAAATAACTAATAATAACTAAATAATAAATAACTAACAAATAAAACTAATTAATAACTAATAAACTAAAACTAAAACTATAAAATAACTAAAAATAATAAACTAATAACTAATAACTTAAAATAAAAATAAAAAATAAACTAATAATAATAATAATTAATAATAACTAATAACTAATAATAATAATAATAATAAAATAAAACTAAAAACTAAACATAACTAATAATAATAAACTAACTAAACTAATAACTAATAATAATAATAATAATAATAATAATAATAATAATAATAATAACTAATTATTAATAACTAATAAAACTAAAATAATAATAACTAATAAACTAATAAAACTAATTAAACATAACTAATAAAAACTAACTAAAATAACTAAATAAACTAATAACTAATTAACTAAAAATAACTAAATAAACTAATAATAATTAAATAATAAATAATAAATAATAACTAACTAAACTAATAACTAATAAATAAACTAAACTAAAAAAACTAATAATAACTAATAAAACAAATAAAATTAAAACAAATAACTAAATAAACTAATAATAACTAATATTAAATAACTAATAATAATAATAAACTAATAAAACTAAAACTAAACCTAATAAATAACTAATAAAACTAAAAATAACTAAAACTAAGAACTAATAAACTAATAATAAATAAAAACTAATGAAACCTAATAACTAATATAACTAATAATAATAAATATTAATAATAATAAAAAAACTAATTATAATAAACTAAACCTAATAGTAATACCTAAACTAACTAACTAATAAACTAATAATAATAAAACTAACGAATAATAACTAATAACAAACTAATAATAACTAATAACTAAAATTAATAAACTAATAAAGTAAAATAAAATTAAATAGCTAACTAAACTAATAACTAATAATAACTAATAAAAAATAACTAAACTAATAATAAAATAATAATAATAATAATAATAACTAAAAATAAACTAAATAATAATAAAATAATAATAATAACTAATAATAAATAATAAATAATAAATAATAAATAATAAATTAATATAATAAAACTAATAAACTAATAATAAATAAATAAAATAATAACTAAAACTATAATAATAAATAATAATATAATATAATAAACTAATAACCAATAAAATAATAATAACTAGTAAAGCTAATAACTAATAAAAACTATGCTAAACTAACTAAATAATAACTAATAATAAAATTAAATAACTAATAATAATAAACTAAATAACTAATTACTAATAATAAACTAAATAACTAATTACTAATAATAATAATAACTAATAACTAATAAATAATAAATTAATAACTAATAAAACTAATAAACTAATAATAAATATATTAATTAATAACTAATAGAATAAATTAATAACCCAATAATAATAATAACAAGTAAAACTAATAACTAATAAAAACTATGCTAAACTAACTAAATAATAACTAAAAATAATTAATAACTAATAATAAAATAACTAATAATAATAAACTAAATAACTAAATTAATAACTAATAAATAAAACTAAATAACTAAACTAACTAATAAAACTAAACTATTAAAAAAACTAATAAAACTAAAACTAATAAACAAAAAAAACAAAAAACTAAAACTAAATAACTAATAACTAATAATAAACTAATAATAACTAATAACTAGAACTAAATAACTAAACTAAAAACTAATAATAATAAACCTAATAAAACTAAACTAAAACTACCTAAAACTAATAAAACTAAAAAAATAAAAAATCTAAATTAATAAATAACTAAACTAATAACTAAAAAACTAAATAACCAACTAATAACTAATAACTAATAAATAAATAACTAAACTAAAACTAATAAACTAATAAACTAATAACTAAACTAATAATAACTAACCACTAAAACTAATTAACTAATAACTAAAACTAATATTAACTAAATAATAACTAATAAAACTAATAATAATAAATTAATAACTAAATAATAATAATAATAATAATAATAATAACTAAAACTAACTAAATAATAAACTAAAAACTAATAAACTAAAACTTAATAAATAAACTAATAAACTAATAATAACTAAACCAATAAATACCAATAACTAATAAATAATAAATAATAACTAACTAAAACTAATAATAATAAATCTAATAACTAATAATAATAAAACAAAGAATAAAACTAAAAACTGAAAATAATAATAAATAACTAACTAATAATAAAACTAATAACTAATAAACCAAATAATAACTAAACTAAAAACTAACTAATAATTAATAAAAAGTAAATAAAAAACTAAAAATCTAATTAACTAATAACTAATAAATAATAATAATAATAACTAACTAAATACTAACCTTAAACTAATAATAAAATTATAATAACTACTAATAAAAAAACTAACTAAAACTTATAACTAATAATAAATAATACTAACTAAAATAAAAAAATAATAATAATAACTATTAAAATAATAAACTAACAGCTAATCATAACTAATAACTAATAACTAATAATTAAATAGCTAATAAACTAAGACTAACTAATAACTAACAAATAAACAAAACTAATAAACCTAATAAACTACTAATTAATAATAATAACTAATAATAATAATAATAAACTAATAAAAATTAATAAGCTAATAACAAATAATAAACCAATAATAATAATAATAATAACTAATAAAATAAAACTAACTAAACTAAAAATTAACTAAATAACTAATAACAAAAACTAACAGAAAATTAAAAACCTAATAATAAAAACTAAATAACTAATAACTAAACTAACCTAAAAAGCTAAACTAAACTAATAAACTAAACTAATAAACTAGCAAACTAACAAACTAATAACTAATAATAACTTACTAATAATAACTAAACTAAGTAACTAACTAATAATAACTAATAACTAATAAACTAATAACTAATAACTTAAAAAAACTAAAAATTAATAATAAATAAATAATTAAACTAAAACTAACTAACTAATAATAAAACTAATAATAATTAATAACTAAATATAATAACTAATAAAAATAAAATAAAAAACTAATAATAATAACTAAAAACTAATAACTAAAAAACTAAATTAAATAACTAAATAAAATAACTAACTAACTAATAATAAATAATAAAAGTAAATACTAATAACTAATAATAATAATAATAATAACTAATTAAACTAACTAAAAATTAATAAAAACTAATAATTAACTAATAAAAACTAATAATAATAACTAATAACTAAAACTAAAATAAAAAACACAACTAACTAATAATAAAAATAACCCAATAATAACTAATAAAATAAAATAAATAAATAAACAAATAAAAACTAACTAATAAATAATAACTAATAACTAAATTAACTAAATTAATAACTAAACTAGATAACTAACTACTAATAAAATAATTAACTAAAAGTAATAAATAACTAAACTAATAAACCAAATAATAATAAATAACTAAAAAAAAATAAACTTAATAATAAAACTAGCTAAATAATTAATAAACCAAATAACTAAACTAATAAAACTAACTAAATAACTAAACTAATAAGTACTAACAAAAACTAATAAATAATAATAATTAAAAAACTAACTAAACTAATAAGTAATAATAATAAAAAAATAAATAACTAAATAATAACTAATAATAAATTGATAAACTAATAATAATAATTAATAACTAACCACTAATAAATAACTTATAAAATTAATAACTAATATAAATAAAAATAATAATAATAACTAATAATAAACTAATTAATAACTAAACTAATAACTAATAAACTAAAAACTAATAATATAACTAATAATAACTAATAACTAAACTAATAACTAAAATAAATAATAACTAACCAACTAATAACTAATATAATAAACTAATAATAAACCTAAAAACTAATAAATAAAACTAACTAAAACTAAAATAATAACTAAACTAATAACTAATAATTAATAAAAACTTACCTAATAAAAGAAATAATAATAATAATAAACTAATAAAACTAATAAAACTAAAACTAGAGAAAACTAACTAATAAATAATAATAAAACTAAATAACTAAACTAATAAAAATAAAACTAACTAACAAATAATAATATAATAAAATTAATAAAACTAATAACTAAAACCTAATAACTAAAACTAATAACTAAACTAGTAACTAATAAACTAAATAATAAAAAATAATAAATAACTAAATAACTAAAAATAAATAATAAAACCTAAATAATAGTAATAAAATAACCTAATTAATAATAATAACTAATAATAAAATTAATAAAAAACTAATAACTAACTAATAATAACTATTAAACTAATAATAACTAATAATAATACCTAATAACTAAAACTAAACTAATTAACTAAAAAATAAAACTAACTAATAAACTAATAATAAAAAACTAACTAATAAACTAATAAACAAATAAACAAATAAAACTAATAACTAAATAACTTACTAAACTAAACTAAAAATTAAAAACTAACTTATAATAACTAATAAAACTAAATAACTAACTAAAATAACTAAACTAAATAACTAATAAAACTAACTAATAATAAACTAATAAAACTAATAGCTAATAATAACTAATAACTAATAATAAAACTAAAATCTAATAATAACTAAAACTAAAATTAATGAACTAATAATATAATAACTAATAATAAAACAACTAAACTAAATAAACTAATAATAAAACTAATAATAACCTAATAATAACTAATGAAAACTAATAACTAAACTAATAACTAACTAAACAAATTAAAATAAAAAACTAATAATAATAATAACTAAAACTAAACTAACCTAAACTTAAACCTAAACCAAAAACCTAAACAAAAATAAATAAAAAAATAGAAAACCTAAATTAAAATAAATAAACTTAAAAAATAAACTAAATAAAATAAAAATAAAAATAAACTAAAATGAAAATAAAAAAATAAAATAAATGAAAATAATTAAAAAATAAACTAAATAAACTGAACCAATGGTTTACTTATTTTAAAAATAAAATTATAAAGTTATAAAAAAATCGTCTAAAAGCCAAAAACTAAAACCACAACACTAAATCTTAAACCCTAAACCTATATAAACTGTAAACCCCAAGCTGAGACCCTAAACCCTAACCGTGAACCTTAAAACCCAAAATCCTAAACCATAAATCATAAACCTTAGACCACAAACCAAAATCCTAAACCTACTAAACCCTAAACCCTAAACCTCAAACCCTAAATCCTATAAACAGACCTAATCCTAATCCCATCCTAAAATTAAAAACCTAAACCTAAACTAAATAAAACTTGAAAAAAATGTACCTAAATAAAATAAAAAAATAAAATAAATAAAAGTCTAAACCTAAACCTAAAAATAAGATAAAATATAAAATAAAAACTAACTAAAATAAATTAAATAAAAACCTAAAATAAACTAAAAAAAATAAACCTAAAAATAAAAAACTTAAAAGAAAATAAAAACTAAAACATAAAATAAAAATAAAATAAACCTAAATAAAGTAAAATAAAATGAAAATAAAAACTTAAACTTAAAAGATAAATCTTAAAATAAATAAAAAATAAAACCTAAACCCTAAACTAAAAGAAAACCTAAACCTAAACCTAAATGAAAATAAACTAAACTAAAATAACACAAAACCCTAACATAACCCTAAACCCTAATCCATAAACCCTAAAAACTTAAAAATAAAATAAAAAATAAGATAAAATAAAAACCTAAACTAAAAATATAATAAAATGAAAAAAATACTAAACAAAATTAAAATAAATAAAATCCTAAACTAAACTAAAATAAATAAAATAAACCTAAAAATAAAAAACCTAAATAAAATAAAAATTAAACTTAAAATAAAGATAAAATAAACTTAAAATAAAATAAAATAAAAACTAAATAAAAACCTAAATCTAAAAAAAAACCTAAAAATAAATAAAAAATAAAACCTAAACCTTAAACTAAGAAAATATCTTAAAATAACTGGAGTGGATGTGGGTCCATTGACGACTTACTCTCTACCCATTCCACAGCCGCTATTAAAGTGAAATCTTTCTGGTAGAGTAATATGTGGAACAATAGTAAGCTTATTGATTATATTCCTTCTTTTCTCTTGAACAAACTTACTACTATTCCTATCATTCCTACCAATCAAGATCAGATCCTTTTTTAAGCTCTCACAGAATGGTTATTTCAACTTTAAAAATGTTTGGCTTCACATTAAAGAAACTCATGATTCTTCCAATGTGTTTATCAAACTTTGGAATAACACTATTCCTACTTCTTATTATGTTCTTACTTAGCATATTTTGAAAAACTTCATCCCTGTTGACTCCTTGTTGTGGGGTAAAGGTTTTAATTACCTTAAAATGTCAATCTTTGCTTTCACATTGAGAATGTGAATCATGTCTTTGTTAACGGACCATTGCTTCTAAACTTTAGATTTGGTATGATGATCTCTTTAACATTATCATTTTCAATAGCTCCCTAACTTTATATCAACTTCTTGAAGTTTATTTTGACAACACTATTAAAGGTAACATTAAAGTCATAACTATCATCACTCTTATTTGGTTCATATGGTTGGGCGAAATGATGCAAAACATCGCGAGATCCCCATAAACCACATGAGGATAAATTGCTATTAAAACAAAATTTGTGACTTGTTTAATGCCAATCTCATTCACTACAAATAATTCAAAGGTTGTAAATTTGTGGCCAATAAATTGGGTCTTAACTTACTTGATCAACCCTACTGTAGAAATGACAAGATTGTTTATTGGGTAAAATCTCATGATCATACTATTAAAATTAACACCGATGGCTGTCTCTCATAAAGGTTTAGGTTGTGGTGGCATTTTAGAAATCTTAATGGTAAAGTCCTATGTGCTTTTGCTTACCCCTTAATTCTTGCTTTGTTCCTTTTGAGCTTATGGCGTGTATATAAAGCTCTTGAGATTTTCCTTCAAAATGGTTGGCTCAATATTTGGATTGAGGTGGATGCCCTTTCGATTGATCTTTTGACTTCCACCAAAATGAGCAACACGAATTGTACTACCTTCTCAAGCAAACTAGAGCTCTTCTTACCCAATTTAATTTTAACATCTCATGTATGGCATGAGGGTAATGCATGTCTTGATTACCTTGACAATCAGGAATTGGATGGTATAATCTTCTTTGATCAACTCACCCTACCCAAATATTTGTGTGGCTTGGTTAATTTGGACAATCTTGGGCTCCCTTATCTCAAAAAATTAATCTAACCTATGGGATTGATCGTTCAATATCTGTTTAACTGAATGCCCATTTTATATTCAGTGTTGTTGTTCTCTTGGTTTTTTGCTGATGTTTCACCGGATACTACTTGTTATTTTGATTTCTATGACATGTGCTGCTGGTTTAATTGTATTTCCTTTAATTGGGGGCTTCCTACTTTTTTTACTCACACTGATAAAGTGTTGTTGTACCTCTTGAATTTGCTGATGCATCATCCTAATACTCCCACTTGATCAATTACTGAGCTGTGTAACATCTGCTATTGGTTTACTATCCCCAATCTTGCCTCCATTGTTAATGATAACGGGTTTACTCATTATTGGAGGGAGATATACTAGTTGATGCTCTATTTGTTGATGTTGTATTTTTTGGTCAACAGGGACATATTTCTTTCCTTTTTCTAGAATTATAATCTGGGATCCTTGCATCAATGCTTAACATATATCCCTCTGTTCAACTTTATAGCTGATCCTAACTTATTTGATATTCTTCTCCTTATTATGGATTGGAATTACCGGATTTCCAATTTTTAGTGATCTTGTGGGATTAGCCTTAAATTTTGTGTCTTCTTTGGATATCAAAGATGAAACGCTTGGAACCCCTTAGTAACCTATGTTGTATCATTGTTACTTCCTAGTGCTTCTTATGTAGGATGCAATATTTATTTTGATGTTTTAATGTTTGGTTGTTGGATTTTTTTATCATGCGGCTACTCTTAGGGTTGGTTTGCTGATGGTAATTTCTAATCCCCTCTTCCCATCCTGTATGGGTAGAATCAGCACTTCCTTTATTGTAATTAATATCTATTTGCAGGCTAACCTTATGGTTTTTGGCTATTTGTTGCCTATTTTTATCTTGACTAACTTTGTTGCTTGCTTCTGGGTTGCAGCTAATCACCTAATCTGCTATCTTCTCCCCTTTAGCTCTATTAAAATTGTGCGACTATGATTACCAATAATAATTGGATTTTAGCTTATGCTTACGGGGTTTTGGATTGTCTTGATCATTTGGACCTTTTGAGGTTATTGAATGGTTGTTGGCTTTTTTTTTCTTTGTTGCTTATCTCTTTTATTAGCTTTTGGGTCATCATTTGTTTCTATCTTTGGCGATCCTTTCCCTATCCTTATGGGACTTTACTTTTGTTTTGTATATTTGCATTGGGGAGTTTTTTGGCCAATTTACTATTAATTATCATCTTGGTTGTTACGGATCCGGACTCCTTGTTGCCAAGATTTCTAGATTGTCCTTCTTGTCCAGTAGAGTGCCTTTAGAGTTGCTTTCCTGATTGCTTTGGGTTACCTCTTTCTTCCAACCTACCAGGAGAGTGTCAGTTATCTCTTGTTTATCCTTATCTTCTTGCAGGTTTGGACTTTCTTAATGGTTTTTCAATTTGATTTCTGTCAGGGTTTTTTTGTTGGTTCTTTCTGAGTTTTTTCTAAGGAATTGTCTATTTGAATTAGGTGGTTCTTTGGCCAACTTGATGTACTTTATTATCTTGTTTGTTGGCTTCTCTGGATCTTTGATTCCTTTGTTGTTCTTTTTCGGTTGTCTTTCTTGTTCGTGAGGTCTATTGTTTCTTGATTTCTTTGGCTATTTTATTTTCCCCTTTTATAGAATGTGTTTTCCTGTTTATTCTTATCTCCTTGCGAGTAGGTTTTCTTCATGGCTTCTCGGTTTGCCAACCCGTGGTTGTGGGTTTAGTCAAGCTATTTTCCCATTTCTTGAAGGATTTTCAGTTAGGCAGTGGCGATTTTTCTTTCTTTGCATTTTCTACTCGGCCTTGGCGCCTTTTCCTCTCTATTTGGAAAGCATCTTCCATTTTGATGGGGTTGGTTGTTGGCCAACTTGTTATTCTATTCTATCTTGGTGGTTGGTTTATGGATCATTGAATCTTATGTTGACCTCTCTGCTATTGTGGTTGTCTATCATGTTTTGTAGACTAATTTTGATGTTATTTTGCTTAGATTTGGTGGGGTAATAATTGCATTATTGCTTACCGATGGCCTTTGGATTTTGGGTCCTTTATCAGCGAGGATGTCTTTATGGTTCTCGGTTGTTTTCTACCCATTCTGGTTATGGGCTTTTGGGTTTATGTTGTTATCATATCTCTTTACCTTCTTCTTATCTGTTGTTGTCCTCCCATTTCCTATGGTCATTTGGGCTTGGGGTATCCTGTTTCACTTATCCAGTGGGTTGTTTTTATGTTTGTTGGTTGTTTCATGCATAATTTAATTATTGGCTTTTGGGTTTTTTTCTATTAGCATTTAATGACTTCATATCTTTGTTTTTTCCCTCTAACTTATGCTACATTTGTGCGAATCATTGTGACTATACTTTTGCCTCTCTTGATTTTAATCTTTGCATTGTTTAATCTCATTGGGTGGACTTATAGCCACCTTCTATTACTCGAGATTGTTGGTGACTTAATGATTTTGATCATAAGGAAACTATTTTTGTGGTGTTATCTTTGATTGTCTCTTACTGGATTTGTCTGTGGTGGGGAATAGCCCTTTACCTGCTTCTTCTTATCTGCTGTTGTACTTCCATTTCCTGTGGTAATTTGGGCTTGGGGTATGATGTTTCCCTTTATAATTGTTGTTCTCAATTTTTTGAAAAAAGGAGGTAGTTGAGAGCTGCATTACTTACATTCTTTGCTTATCTTTTGATGGGAAATAACCACAGTATCTTCTGTTTACCAAAAATGTATATTTATTAATGTCCTACAGGATTGGAATGGGATTAATTCCTTGCTCTTGTCTTTGCCTGGCTGGTTTACAGCAGATTTCAAAATTTGCTGTTTATTATCCTTTAGATCTGGTTTCCAGTATGGATGACCTGACATTGATGGCTCTCTTTCATTTGAGTTGGGATTATCATGCCATGGAGCCTAATATGATGACATATATTTGGCATGGGATCCCCTTACCCACTTTTCTCTTTGCTGCTCTTTCCATACTTGTCTGCTTTGCCTATTCTTGCATGTATTTTGGCTCAAAAGATCTTCATCAAATGGATGTTATACAAGTTTGTTAGCAATGATGGCTGTGATGCTTTCACTCCATTTTGGTTTGGTAGTAGCTCTTGTGATGTAACCCTTATGCTGAAGTTTGGATGCTCATATTTGCATCTGCCCCAACTTGGTGTGACTAAGCCTGAGCCTCCTCTATCCCACTTCTTTATTATTACCATTTTCAGATTTTCTTTGCTCTCACTTATCATTTTCTCTACTACTTTAAGCTTCTAACTTATTCATGTCTACAATCTTGCAGGTGCTTTTCTCTTTTTCTCTTGTAGTTGCTCCAAAGTGTCATGCATTCTCACTTCTTGCAGAACATTGTCCCTCATCCTTCATTTGCTTACTTTTGTTAATCACTTTGTATCTTTCGCTTGCTTTACTCTTTTCTTTTGCTTCTAGATGTACTTAGATAGGGGATTTACTCCCAGGTGATTAGCTCTTTGAGCGATGGTTCTAGAGTTTATCCTTTAAGGACCTTGTAATTTGTGGCAATAAAATTCCCCCCTATGGGGTTTCCCAAAAAAAAAAACCCTAAGCCTAAAACCCTAAACCCTAAATCCTAAACCCTAAACTATAAACCCTAAAACCATAAATCCTAAACTTTAAAAGTCTAAACCCTAAACCCTAAAACTTATAACCCTAAACCCTAAAAATAAAAAATCTAAACTTAGATAAAATAAAATAAAAACCTAAACTAAACTAAAAAAATAAAATAAACTTAAAAATAAAAAACTTAAATAAAATAAAAACTAAACATAAAATAAAAATAAAACAAAAAATTAAATAAAAACCAAAACCTAAAAATAAATAAATCCTAAACCCTAAACTTTTTTTTTTAAAAAAAAACCTAAACTTAAAATAAAAAATAACCAAAATAAAATAAACCTAAACCTAAATGAAAATAAACTAAACTAAAATAACCCTAAACCCTAAACCCTAAAACCTAAACCTAAATTAATAAATCCTAAAAATAAAATAATTAAATAAATAAACCTAAACCTAAACAAAATAAAAAATAAGATAAAATAAAAACCTAAACTTAAACCTAAAAATAGAATAAAATAAAAAATACAAACTAAACAAAAAATAAAATAAACAAAAAAATAAACTTAACTAAAAAATATAATAAACCTAAAAATAAAAAACCTAAATAAAATAAAAATTAAACCTAAAATAAAATAAAATAAAAACTTAAACCTAAAAGAACCCTAAAAATAAATAAAAAAATAAAACCTAAACCTTAAACTAAAAAAAATCCTAAACCTAAAATATAAACAAAATAAACTTAAACCAAAACTAAAATAAACTAAACTAAAATAAATAAAACATAAACCTAAACCTAAAAAACTAAACCCAAATAAAATAAAATTAAAATAAACCTAAACCTAAACTAAAAAATAAAACTTAAAAATAAACCTAAAATAAAATCCTAAAACCTAAACATAAACCTAAAAATAAAAAATAATACTTAAACCTAAAAAATAAAATAAAAATAAAACTAAACTAAAAAATAAACCTAAACCTAAACCTAAAAATTAAACTATAATAAAAAACCTAATCTAAAATAAATAAAACTAAAAAAAATCTACTAAAATAAATAAAAATAAAATAATAAAATAATAAAAAATAAATTAAATAAACCTAAATCTACTAGTTGACTTAATTTAAAAAAATTTAAAAAATTTAAAAAAAAAACCCTAACCCTAAACCCTAAACTTTAAAGAGTAAAAACCCTAAACCCTAAATCCCAAACCCTAAAACCCACAACTACAACCTGCTACTATCTAAAAACCCTAAAATAAATCCTAAACCCCAAACCACAAGCCTAAAACAATCCTTAAAACCTAAAACATATAACCCTAAACCCTAAACCCTAAATCCCAAAATCTAAACCCTAAATGCTAGACTAACTCTTTCCTAAACCCTAATCCCTAAACCCTAAAAACATAAAAACCTAAACCTAAACTAAATAAAACTTAAAAATAAAATAAAACATAAAACTTAAACCTAAATAATATAAAAAGATAAAATAAAATAAAAGGTTAAACTAAAATATAAACCTAAACCTAAACTTAAAAGAATAATAAATAAAATTAAACTAAACTAAAAGTGTAAAACAATCTTAAACCTACCGGGTTTGCTTAATTTAAAAATAAAAATAAAAAAATAAAAGTAAAAACCCTAACCCAAACCTAAACCAAACACCCTAAACTGAGCCCCAAAACCCCCAAACCCTAAACCTTAAATCCTAAAAACCCTAACTAAACCCTAAAATAAACCCTAAACACTAAACCCTAAGCCCAAATAATCATAAATAAACTTAAACCAAATCTAATCCTTAAACCCTAAACTTAAAACCTAAACCTAAACTAAATAAAACCTAAAATAAAATAAATAAATAAAATTAAACCTAAATAAAATAATAAAATCTTAAACTAAACCTAAATAAATAAAATAAAATAAAAATAAAACTAAATTAAAATAAAATTAATAAAACTTAAACTAAAAAATATAATAAACCTAAAATAGAAAATTAAAACCTAAATCTAAACTTAAAATAAAAATTAAAACTAAATCTAAAAATAAAATAAAATAAAACTAAATTAAAAAATAAACTAAACCTAAACTTAAACCAAAAAAATAAAATAAAATACCTAAACTAAAGAAATAAACTTAAAATAAATAAACTAAACTAATTGAAAATAAAATAAACCAAAATAAAATAAAAGTAAAATAAACAAAAATAAATAAAAATAAACTTTATAAACCTAAACTCTTGGTTTACTTATTTTTTAAAAAAAAATACAAATTAAAATTAAAAAAACATAACCTAAACCTAAACCTAAAACCACAACCCTAAATCCTAAACCCTAAACCCTAAATTGTAAACCCTAAACCCTAAACCCTAAACACTAAACCATAAAACTAATCCTATACCAACAAAACCTAAAACTAACCCAAACCTAACCAAAGCCTAAACCTACAAATCCTAACCACAAAACCTAAACCCTAAACCCTAAACCCTAAACCTAAAACACTAAATCTTAATCCCTAAACACTAAACCCAAAACCATAATAATTGAAAAACCTAAACCTAAATTAAATAAAGCTTAAAAATAAAATAAAAAAACTTAAACATAATCAAAGAAATAAAATAAAATAAAAATAGAAACTAAACCTAAACCTAGAAATAAAATAAAATATAAAATAAAACTAAACTAAAATAAATTAATAAAACTAAACTAAACTAAAAATAAAATAAACCTAAAATAAAATGCTTAAATAAAATAAAACTAAACATAAAATAAAAATAAAATAAAATAAAACTAAATAAAAACCTAAACTAAGATAAACCTAAAATAAATAAAATAAATCCTAAACTAAAAAAACCTATAAAATAAAAATAAAATAAACCTAAACCTAAATGAAAATAAACTAAACTAAAATAATACTAAACCCTAAAATTAAACCCTAAACCCTAAACCCTAAAAACAAAAATAAAATAAAACTAAAACTAAAATAAATAAATAAACCAGAACCAAAATAAAATAATAAATAAGATAAAATAAAAACCTAAACTAAAACCTAAACAAAAGCCTAAACCTAAAATAGAATAAAATAAAAACACAAACCTAAAATAAATCTAAAAAAAAATAAAAATTAAAAAATTAAAATAAACCCTAACCCTAAATCTAAATCCACAAACCCTAAACCTAAACCCTAAACCCTAAACCATAAAACCTAAACCACAAACCTAAACCCTAGTAACCCTACCCTAAACCATAATCCTAAACCCTAAAAAAACCTAAGACCTAAACTAAATAAAACCTAAAAATAAAATAAATAAAAAAACTAAACCAAAGTAAAATAAAATAAAGACCTAAACTAAAACTCAACCTAAACCTAAACCTAAACCTAAACCTAAACCTATAAATAAAATAAAATAAAAAATAAAACTAAACTAGAATAAAATAAATAAAAGCCTAAACTAAATTAAAAAATAAAATAAACCTAAAAATAGAAAACCTAAATAAAATAAAAATTAAACATAAAATAAAATAAAAACTAATAAAGAACCTAAACCTAAAAATAAATAAATCCTGAACCCTAAACCTAAAATAAAAATGAAATAAAATAAACCTAAACTAAACTAAAATAAAACCCTAAAACCAAATAATAAACTAATAATAATAAAATAAATAGCTAATAATGGCTAATAGTAATAAAAAAAAACTAACTAAATAATAATAAATAAAATAAATAAAACAAATAATAATAATAAATTTAATAAAAAAAACTAATAACTAATAATAACTAACTACTAAACTAATAAAATAATTGACTAATGATAATAATAAAACTAATAATAATAATAACTAAACACTCATAATTAATAATAATAAAATAATAACATAAAAAATTAAACAAAAATCCTAACACTAAAAACCCTAAAAACACTCACCCTAAATCCTAAACTTAACAGAACCCTAAAAACCAAAATACTAAATCTAACCCAAATCTAAACCCTAAACCCAAACCCTAAACCACAAACACTAAACCTAAACCTAAAAATAAAACTAACACTAAAATAACCCTAAACCCTAATCCTTAAACCCTAAAAACTTAAATACCTAAACCTAAAATAAATAAAACTTAAAAATAAAAGAAATTAAAAAAATTAAAGCTAAATAAAATAAAATAAAATTAAAACCTAAATTAAAACCTAAACCTAAACCTGTAAATAAAATAAAATAAGAAATAAAAACTAAACTAGAAAAAAATAAATAGAAACCTAAACTAAACTAAAAAAATAAAATAAACCTAAAATAAAAAACCCAAATAAAATAAAAACTAAACATAAAATAAAATAGCTAAATAAAACCTAAAAACTTAGACTTAAACTAAATAAAACCTAAAAATAAAATAACTAAATAAATCTAAAAAAATAAAATAGAAAATAAGATAAAATAAGAACCTATACTAAAACATAAACCTAAATCTAAACTTAATCCTAGAAATAATGTAAAATAAAAAATAAAAATTAAATTAAACTAAAATAAATAAAAACCTAACCTAAACTAAAAAATGTAATAAACCTAAAAGTTAAAAACCCAAATAAAATAAAAACTAAATGTAAAATATAAATAAAATAATCTTAAAATAAAATATAACAAAAACTAAATAAAAACTTAAACCTAAAAATAAACCTAAAAATAAATAAAAATAAACCCTAAACTAAAAAAAGACTAAATTTCAAATAAAAAAATAAATGAAATAAAGTAAACCTAAACCTAAACTAAAATAATCCTAAACCCTAAAAACCTAAGACTAAACTAAATAAAACCTAAAAATAAAATAAATAAATAAATCTAAATCTAAATAAAATAAACAATAAGATAAAAAAAACCTAAACCTAAACCTAAACCTATAATTAAAATAAAATAAAAAATAAAAACTAAAATAAAATAAAATTATTAAAAACCTAAACTAAACTAAAAATAAAAAAAAAACTAAACCTAAAATGAAAATAAAATAAACCTAAAATAACATAAAATAAAAACCTAAACCTAAAAAATAAACCTAATAGCAACTTTAAAATAAATTAAAAATAAAACTTAAACCTTAAACTAAAAAAAACATAAACCTAAAATAAACCTAAACCAAAACTAAAATAAACTAAACTAAAATAAATAAAACCTAAACCTAAGCCTAAAATAAACTAAATCTAAACATAAACCTAAACTAAATAAAATTAAATAAACTCAAAATAAACCTAAAATAAAAACCTAAAACCTAGAACTAAAAAAATAAAATTAAAAACTTAAACCTAAACCTAACAATAAAAGAAATAAAACCTAAACCTAAAAAATAAAATAAAAATGAAACTAACTAAAAAATAAACCTAAATCTAAACCTAAACCTAAAAAAATAAACTTAAATAAAAAGCCTAAACTAAAATAAATAAACTAAACTAAATAATAATAAAATAAACCTAACTAAAAATAGAAAATAAAATAAACTAAAATAAATAATAAGTAAACTAAACTTGATATGCTTAATTTAAAAAACATTAAAAAATTTAAAACACTCTAACACTTACCTAAAACCCTAAACCCTAAAAAACAAATCCTAAGCCCAAACCTAAACCCTAAATCCTAAACCCTAAAAACTAAAACCCTAAAAACCCTAAACCTAAATTATAAACTAAAAATAAATAAAAAAAAAAACTAAACCAAAAAAAAAAACATAATAAAATAAAATAAATAAAATAAATAAACCTAAACTAAAATAAACTTAACTAAAATAACCAAATAAAAAATAACTAACTAACCAATAATAATAACTAAATAAATAACTAAAATAATAACTAATATAATCTAATAAAACTATTAATTAATAATTAAACTAATAATATAATAACTAAACCTAAATAATAACAATAATTAATAATTAATAACTAAATTAATAACTAATAAAACTAAAAGTAATAATAATAATTAATAACTAATAAAAACTAAATAAACTAACTAACTAACTAATAAACTAATAACTAAAACTAATATTAACTAACTAGACCTAATAACTAAGTAAATAATAAAACTAAACTATTAATAAATAATTAACTAATAACTAATGATAATAAACTAAATAAACTAATAACTAATAAGTAATAGAACTAATTAATAATAACTAACTAAAAAACCTAACTAATAAACTAATAAATAATAAAAAAACTAATAATAAACCTAAAAACTAATAACTAAACTAATAACTAATAAACTAAACTAAACTAAACTAATAAATAATAATAATAATAATAATAATAATAATAAACTAATAAACTATTAACTAATAATACTAAACTTAAATAAAATATTAAAATAAAATAAAATAGAAACCTAAACCTAAACCTAGAAATAAAATAAAATATAAAATAAAAACTAAACTAAAATAAATTAATAAAAACCTAAACTAAGCTAAAAAATAAAATACTTAAATAAAATAAAAACTAAACATAAAATAAAAATAAAATAAAATAAAAACTAAATAAAAACCTAAACCTAAAAGATAAACCTAAAAATAAATAAAAATAAAACTGAAATCCTAAACTAAAAAAACTTAAACTAACATAAAAATAAAATAAACCTAAACTTAAATGAAAATAAACTAAACTAAAATAATACTAAAATAAAACTAACCTTAAAACTAAACACAAAAATAAATCGAAACAAAATAAAACTAAAAAATAAACAAAACTAAAATAAAATAATAAATAAGATAAAATAAAAACCTAAATTAAAACCTAAACCAAAACCTAAACCTAAAAATAGAATAAAATAAAAAACACAAACCTAAACCCTAAACCCTCAATCCTAAATATAAAATAAAAAATACAAAAGTAAAAAAAACCCCTAACACGAAACCCTAAACCATAAAACTTAAAACTCTAAACCCTAAACCCTAAACTAACCCTACTCCTTAAACCCTAAAAACCTAAAGACCTAAACCTAAACTAAATAAAACCTAAAAATAAAATAAATAAATAAAACTAAACCTAAATAAAATAAAATAAAGACCTAAACTAAACTACCTTAAACTAAACCTAAACTTATAAAATAAAATAAAATAAAAAATAAAACTAAACTAGAATAAAATAAATAAAATCCTAAAATAAATTAAAAAATAAAATTAACCTAAAAATAAAAAACCTAAATAAAATAAAACTTAAACATAAAATAAAATAAAAACTAATAAAAAACCTAAACCTAAAATAAAAATGAAATAAAATAAACCTAAACCTAAACTAAAATAATCATAAACCCTAAAAACTAACTAATAAAACTAATTATAAATAAATAAATGTAAAATAATAGCTAATAAGTAATAAAACTAATTAAAAACTAATAACTAATAAATAAATAAAACAAATAATAATAATAATAATAATTAATAAAATAACTAAACTAATAGTAATAATAACTAACTAAACTAATAAAATATGTAATGATGTAATAACAAAACTAATAATAATAATAATAGTAACTAAAAACTAATAAATAAACTAATAACTAATAGTACTAAATAATAATTAATAATAAACTAAGAATAATGGCTATCTAATAACTAATTAATTCTTAACCTAAAACCATAAAATAAATCTAAAGATCCTAAACCACAAACCTAGGCCACTAAACCCAGAGCCACAAATCTAGCCACAAGCTGAACCCTAAGGCACAAAGCCTACAGACTCACAATACAAATGAAGTAACCTAAACATAAAAGGACTAAAGCTAAATAAAACCTAAACTGTATAAACTTGTACACTTTAAAATATAAAAGATAAAAAATAAAAAATAAAAAAATAAAAACTAAAAGATAAACTAAAATAATCCTAAACCTATGGGTTTTAATTTAAAAAAAAATAAAAATAAAAATTAAACAAACATTCCTAACATTAAACCCTAAACCCAAAACTCACCTTAAATCTTAGGCCAGCTAGAGACCCTAAACCACAAGACCACTAAATGAAATCAGTAAACCCAAAATCCTAACCACTGACCACAAACCACAAGACCTACAAGGCTACAAACCCCCCATGGCCAACCCACAAACTACAACCTGAGCCACTGATCAGCAAACCACAAACTTAAAGACCTAAACTGAAACTAAATAAAACTTAAAATAAAAAAATAAAAAAATTAAACTTAAAATAAAATAAATAAAATAAAATAAAAACTAAAACCTAAACCTAACCTATAAATAAAATAAAACAGAAATAAAACTAAACTAGAAAAAAAAATAAATAAACCTAAACTAAACTAAAAAATAAAATAAACCTAAAATAAAAACTTAAAATAAAACTAAACATAAAATAAAATAACTAAATAAAACCTAAAACTTAGACTTAAACTAAATAAAACCTAAAAAATAAAATAACTAAATAAATCTAAAAATAAATAAAATGAAAATAAGATAAAATAAAATCTATCTAAAACTAAACTAAATCTAAACTTAATCCTGAAATAATGTAAAATAAAAATAAAATTAAATTAAACTAAAATAAATAAAACTAACCTAAACTAAAAAATAAAATAAACCTAAAATTTAAAACCCAAATAAAATAAAAACTAAATATAAAATATAAATAAAATAATCCTAAAATAAAATAAAATAAAAACTAAATAAAAACTTAAACTTAAAAATAAACCTAAAAATGAAACTTAAAAATAAATAAAAATAAAACCTAAACCCAAAATAAAAAAAAGCCTAAATCTCAAATAAAAATAAATGAAATAAGTAAACTAAAACTAAAATAATCCTAAAAACTAAAATTTAAAATTTAAAGTAAATAAAACCTAAAATAAAATAAATAAATAAACCTAAATAAATAAAAATAAGATAAAACTAAACCTAAACATAAACTTATAATTAAAATAAAATAAAATAAAAAAACTAAAATAAAATTATTAAAACCTAAACTAAACTAAAAAATTTTAAAAAACTAAACTAAAATGAAAAATAAAATAAAACTAAAATAACATAAAATAAAAGAAACTAAATAAAACTAAACAAAAAATAAATCTAAAACAACTTTAAAATGAGCTAAAATAAACTTAAAACTTTAAAAAAAAAAACCTAAACCTAAAATAAACTAAACTAAAATAAATAAAACCTAAACTAAACCTAAAATAAACTAAATCTACATAAACCTAAACTAAATAAAATAAAATAAATAAAATAAACCTAAAATAAACCTAAAACCTGGACCTAAAAATTAAAATTAAAACTTAAACCTAAACTAACAATAAAGAAATAAACTAAACCTAAAATAAAATAAAATAATAAATAAATAAACCTAAATCTAATCCTAAACCTAAAAAATAAACTAAAATAAAACTTAAACTAAAATAAATAAACTAAACTAAATAATAATTAAAATAAACTAATTAAAAATAGAAAATAAAATAAACTAAAATAAATAATAAGTAAACTAAATAAACCTAAACTTACCGATATTAATTTAAAAACATTAAAAAATTAAAACTAAACACACCTAAACCTAACCCTAAACCCTAAAAAATCCTAAATCCAACCCTACTAACCTACCCTAATAAATAATAATAATAATATCTAAATTAACTTAAATAATAATAACTAATAATAAAAACTATAATAACTAACTAAAAAAAATTAACTAAAACTTATAACTAATAATAACTAATAATAACTAAAATAACTAATAACTATTAAAAACTAATAAATTAATAAACTATTAACTAATAATAATGAATAACTAAATAACTAATAAACTAATAATAATAACTAACTAATAATAAAACTAATAAAACTAATAACTAAAATAACTAATAAACTAAACTAAATAACTAACTAATAATGGTAATAATAGTAATACTAATAAAACTACTTAAAAAAACTAATATCTTAATAATAAAATAATAATAAAATAACTAACTAATAAACCCAATAGCTTATATAACTAAACTAATAAACTAATAAATTAAATAAATAACTAAACTAATAAACTAAATACTAAAAAGTAATAATAACTAAATAACTAATAAAATAATAACTAAGCTAATAACTAAAACTAACTAACTAATAATAGTAACAGTAACAACTAACTAATAATATAATAACTAATAAAGATAAAAAAAAGCTAACTAATAATAAACTAAATATAATAACTAAAGTAATATCTAATAACTAATAATAAATAATAAATAAAAAAATAAATAAATAAACTAATAAACAAATAACTAACTAAATAATAAAACTAATTAATAACTAATAATAAACTAAAACTAACTAATAAAATTAACTACACGAAAAATAATTAATAACTAACAAATGACTAATAATAAATAACTAATAACTAAACTAAATAATAATAAATAATAAAATAACTAATTAACTAATAAAACTAAATAAATAAAATAAATAAAATAATAATGGTAATAATAAAACTAACTAAAAAATAATAACTAATAATAAAATAAATATAACTAATAATAGTAACTAATGATAATAACTAATAATAATAACAAAACTAATAATAATAATAACTAACTAATAATTAATAACTAATAACTTCTTAAATAAAATATACTAATAACTAATAATAAACTAACTATGAATAACTAATAATAACTAATTAATTACTAACTACCTAATAATAAGCGTAATTAATAACTAACTAATAATAACAAATAATAATAAACTAATAAAACTAAACTAATAATAATAAAGTAATAACTAATAACTAATAAAAATTAACTAAATAACTAATAATAACTAAACTAATAAACTAATAACTAAATAAATAACTAATAACTAAATAAATAGTAATACTAAATAACTAAATTAATAATATAATACTAAAACTAAACTAATAAAACTAAAACTAAATAAATAAAAATTAATAAACATAACTAACTAATAATAATAATCACTAATAGTAATAAACTAAA
The DNA here is from genome assembly GCA_021442155.1 of Cymbidium sinense. Taxonomy (NCBI): domain Eukaryota; kingdom Viridiplantae; phylum Streptophyta; class Magnoliopsida; order Asparagales; family Orchidaceae; genus Cymbidium; species Cymbidium sinense. Next base: position 28,763 of record JAKCPB010001197.1, on the reverse strand, counting down.
ATATATAATAATGTTAAATATAGTAATAAACTAAATAACTAAATTAAACTAATAAAACTAAAAATAACTAAAATAAATAATAAAACTAATAAATTAAAATAATTAATAAAAACTAAATAAATTAATAAAATTAACTAATAACAAATAATAAATAACTAATAGACTAACTAATACTACTGATAAATAATAATAATAATAAAATAATAGTAATAATAATTAAAATCAATAATAATAATAATATAAACTAACTATATAATTAATAATTAATAATTAAAATAATTAGTGGTAATAAAACTAACTAAACTAAACTAACTAACTAACTAATAAACTAATAACTAAAACTAATAATAACTAACTAAACCTAATAACTAAATAACTAAAAAAACTAAACTATTAATAAATAATTAACTAATAACAAATAAGAATAAACTAAATAAACTAATAAAACTAATAACTAATAACTAACTAAAAACCCTAACTAATAAACTAATAAATAATAAAAAACTAATAACTAAACTAATAAATAATAATAATAATAATAATAATAATAATAAACTAATAAACTATTAACTAATAATACTAATTAGATATAATAACAAAAACTAATAAAAAACTAAATAATAACTAATAATAAACTAATAAAACTAATAATAATAACCTAAACTAATAAACTAAAGAAAATAATAATAATAACTAATAACTAAAATAATAAACTAATAATAATAAAATAAACTAAACTAATTAACTAATAAACTAACTAATAATAACTAATAATAATAAACTAAATAACTAAACTAATAACTAATAACTAAATAACTAAACTTATAACTAGTAAAACTAACTAAACTAACTAATAATAAAACCTAAAAAACCAATAAACTAATAAACTAAGAAAATAAAACTAATAATAATAGCTAAATTTAATAACTAATAAAACTAATCATAATAACTAATAAATAACTAATCTAACTAAAACTATTAATAAATGACTAATAATCAATTAACTAAATACTAACTAATAATAACTAAAACTAATAATAACTAACTAAATAATAGTAATAAAACTAAAATAATAACAAATTAATAATAAAATAAATAATAACTAATGGCTAACTAATTAATAAACTAAAAGCTAAACTAATAACTAAAATAACTAATAAATAACTAAATAATAAAACTAATAAAAAAGATAAAAACCTAAATAAAACTAAATAACTAAACTTACTAAAACTAAAACTAATTAACTAATAAACTAATAAAACTAATAAACTAATAATAATAAATAATAACTAAATAACTAATAACTATAAAACTAACTAATAACTAAACTAATACTTAAATAATAATAATAATCTTATAATAATAAATAATTAATAAAACTAATATAATAATAACTAATAATAATAATAAATAAAACTAACTAAATAAACTAACCAACTAATAATAACTAATAACTAACTAATACTAAAATAACTAAAAACTAATAATAAAACTAAATAATTAATAGCTAAATTAAAGTAAAAGCTAAACTAGTAATAAAACTAAATAACTAAACTAAATAACTAACTAAACTAATAACCAAACTAAATAACTAACTAATAAAATTAAACTAACTAAATAAACTAACTAAACTAAAAATTAACTAATAAAGTGATAACTAAAACTAACTAAAAACTAAAAACTTAATAATGAAAACTAAATAACTAGACTAAACAAGAAAATTAAACTAAACTAATAAACTAAATAACTACTAAACTAAACTAATAAACTATAAACTAACTAACTAATAACTAAATTAAATAACTAACTAATAATAACTAATAGCTAATAAACTAATAACTAAATTAAATAGTAATAATAATAAAATCTAAAACTAATAATAGATAAGTAACTAAAATTAAAACTAATAACTAATAAAACTAATAATAAATGATTAATAAACTACACTAAAATAATAATAATAATAAACTAATAACTAATAATAAATGATAAAGAGTAAATAAATTAAAACTAATAATTAATAATAAATAAAATAAAACTAGCCCAATAATTAAGTAACTAGTAATAACTATTAATAAAACTAAAACTAATAATATAATAAACTAATAATAAACTAATAATAGCGATGTATCAACTAACTAATAGTAATAAAATATTAACTAATAAATAAAATAAAATAATAATAAACTAATATAATAAAATGAATAACTAAACTAACTGAAACTAACTATAATAACTAATAAATGGCTAAAACTAACTTCTAACTAATAAAATATAACTAGTAATAATAAATAGCTAATAAATAACTAAAATAATGGCCCAAATGAATAAAACTAAATAATAAAACTAATGCTAAAAGAATAAACTGATAATATAACTAAACTAATAGGCTAAAATAAAACTAAAACTAGCTAACTACAAAAGACTAATAAATAATAATAACTTAAAAGTGAATTAAGTAAACTAATTAAGTAATAAATATTAATAATATAATGATCAATAATGGCTAATATAATAGCTAATGGAAACTAATAAATGAAAAGACTCATAAGTATAACTAGTAATAACTAATGACAACTGTGATAGTAGGCTAATGGCTAAAAATTAATGATTAATGAGCTAAGGTAATAATGTTGGCCATTAAGGATTAATGGAGAGATAAAAAATACTAAAAACTAACTATTGCAAATAGAGCTATTAAAGGCACTAAAAATAAATCTGCTAAAGACTAACTAAGAGCTAAAATAATAACTAAATGAAGGCTAATAATAATAAGCTAAACTAATATCTGATAAAACTAGCATTAATAATAAATAATAATTATAGTATTAATAATTAAATAAAACTAACTAAACTAAATAAAATAAAACTAACTAAATAAATAACTAAATAACTAAACTAATAAACTAAACTAACTAATAATAATATATTAAAACTAATAAACTAATAAAACTAATAACACAAACTAAATTAAAACTAATAACTAAAACTAATACTAATAAACTAATAACTAATAATCTAAAATAATAAACTAAATAATAAAACTAATAAATAACTTAATAACTAATTAATAATAATAACCTAAAACTAATAACTAAATAACTAAACTAAAACTAATAACTAATAAAATAACCTAACTAATAACAATAAAACTACAAGAGCTAATAATAAGTAATAAACTAAAAACTAATAATAATAATAATAATAAACTAAAACAAATAAAACTAACTAATAAACTAATAACTAAACTAAACTAACTAACTAACTAATAAAACAAATAAAAAACTAACTAATAAAGTAATAATAACTAAAAAACTAATTCATAAAATAAATACATAATAAACTAATAAAACTAACTAATAATTTAATAATAACTAATATTAACTAATAGCTAAATAATAAAATATCTAAAACTAAAACTAATAACTAAATAACTAAATAAACTAAACTAAAAACTAAAAATTAACTAGTAATAACTTATAAAACTAAATAACTAACTAAAATAACTACATTAAATAACTATTAAAACTAACTAATAATAATAAACTAATAAAATAATAATAACTAATAACTAATAATTATAACTAATAAACTAATAATAAAAAAATAATAATAATTAATAACTAACAATTAATAATGGTAACTAAAACTAAAACTAATAAAACTAATAAAATAATATAATAATAAAACTAACTAATTAAAATAATAATAAAACTAATATTAACCTAATAACTAATAAAACTAATAAAATTAAATAAACTAATAACTAAACTAATGATAATAATAATAATAACTAAAACTAAACTAACTAAACCAAAACCTAAACCAAAAAATAAATAAAAGTAAAATACCTAAACTAAAATAAATAAACTAAACAAAATAAAATTAAAAATATACCTAAATAAAAATAAAAAATAAATTAAACTAAAATAAATAATAAATAAACTAAATAAAACTAAACTAACCGGTTTACTTATTTTAAAAAAATAAAAATTAAAAGAATTATAAAAAATTCTAACCCTAAACTCTAAATAAACAAACCCCAAGCCCTGGCTAAACTAAACCCAATCCCTAATCCCTAAAAGCCTAAACTACTAACCCCAAGGCAAACCCAACTAATCCTTAAACTCTAAAATCAAATAAAACCAAAACTAAATAAAACATATAGAGAAAATAAATAAAAAACTAAACAAATAAAATAAAATAAAATAAAACTTAAAATTAAACTTAAATAAAATAAAATAAAATAAAACTAAACTAAAATAAATTAAATAAAAACTGAAACTAAACTACAAAAATAAAGTAAACCTTAAAATAAAAACTTAAAGAAAATAACAACTTAACATAAAATAAAAATAAAATAAACCTAAAATAAAATAATATAAAATTAAAATAAAACATAAACCTAAAATAAAAATAAAATAAAATAAATAAATAAAACCTAAACCTAAAATAAAACTAAACTAAACTAAATAAAATAAAATAAGCTAAAATAAATTTAAACTAAACTCAAAATAAAACCTAAAATAAACCTAAAGAAAACCAAACTATAAAAATAAAACTAAACTAATAAATAACAAAATAATAAAACTAAAACTTATTAATAAAAAACAAAAAATAACTAAACTAATAACTAAAAAATAAAAATAAACTAATAACTAATAATAATAACTAACTAATAACTAAAACTAATAACTAAATAATAACTAAACTAAAAAACTAATAAAACTGATAAAACTAAATAATAATACTAATAAACTAAAATTAATAATTGAATAAACTAATAATAATAACTAAAATAAACTAATAAACTAATAAACTAATAATAACTAATAATAATAAAACCTAATAACTACACTAATAACTAAACTAATAATAAATAATATTAATTAATAACTAATAATAACTAAAACATAATAACTAGACTAATAAATAAAAACTAATAAAAACTATCTAATAATAATAAATAATAACTAAACTAAAACTAACTAATAAAATAAACTAATAACTAAAAATAACTAAACTAATAATAATAATAATAATAATAATAATAATAATAATAATAATAATAATAACTAATAATAATAATAACTAAATAATAAACTAATAATAAAAATTAAATAACTAATAACTAATAAACTAATAAAACTAATAACTAATAACTAGTAAAATAATAAATAATAAATAATAAATAATAATAATAATACTAAAACTAATAAAAATTAAACTAATAACTAATAACTAATAATTAATTAAAATAACTAATAAAACTAAAGAATAAACTAATAAACTAAAAACTAATAATAAAATAAAACACTAAACTAATTAATAACTAATAAAACTAAAAACTAAGACTAATAACTAATTAATAATATTAAACTAATAATAATAATAACTAATAAACTTAATAACTAATAAAAACAAAACTAATAACTAACTAAAAAATAACTAATAACTATTAATAAAACTAATAACTAAAAACTATTAAAACAAATTAAAAACTAATAAACTAAACTAATAACTAAATAATTAATAAAAATTAAACTTATTAAACTAATAGTAAAACTAATAAAATTAATAAAACTAAGACATAATAAATAAAACCTAATAATTAATAATAACTAATAATAAATAACTAATAAAATAATTAATAAAATAAATAACTAAAACTAATAACAAATAAAACTAGCTAAATTAAAATAATAAAACTAACTAAACTAAATAACTAATAAATACAAAGAAAACTAATATTAAATTGAAAACTAAACTAACTAAACTAACTAAAAGAAAATTAATAAACTAATAAACTAACTAACTAACCTAATAAAACAAATAAAACAACTAAGCTAAACTAATAAAATGAACTAACTAATAATACCTAATAACATAGAAAACTAACTAAAAACTAAAACTAAAACTGATATCTAAACTACACTTTAAAACAAAAACCTAATAACTAATAACTAAACTAATAATAGACTAACTAATTAAATAATAACTAAATAATACTAATAAGCATAACTAAAAACTAAAACTAACTAATAATAAAACAAAACTAATAACTAAAAACTAAACTAGTAACAAAAAAAAATAATAAATAACTAAACTAATAACTAAAACTAACTAATAATAAATTAATAAAACTAAACCTAACTAATAATAATAAACTAATAAAACTAAAACTAAAAAACTAATAACTAAAATAATAATAATAACTAAACTAATAACTAATAAAAATTGACTAAATAAATAAATAATTAAAACTAAACTAATAATAAACTAACCAAACTAATAACTAACTAATAAACTAATAACTAATAATAACTAATAACTAAACCTAATAACTAATAATAAAAACTAATAGCTAATAATAACTAAAGAACCTAAAAACCTAACTAACTAGCTGAAACCTAATAAAAAACTAATAAACTAATAATAAAATAATTAAATAACTAAATAAAACTACATAATAAATAAAATAATAATAATAACTAAATAATTAATAAAATTAATAATAAATAACTAAACTAATAACTAAAGTGTATATAAACTAAACTAATAAACTAAACTAACTAAACTAATAATAAGTAAATAATAATTAAACTAATAATAACAAAATAATAACTAAACTAATAACTAATATTAACTAATAAAATAAAAATAAATTAATAACTAATAAATAATAATAAAAATTAATAAAACTAATAATAATAGCTAAATAAAAATACTAAAAAACTAAACTAAATCTAATAATAACTAAACTAAAATAACTAAACTAATAACTAAATAAAAAACTAATAATAATAAATAATAACAATAAATAAATAATTATTAAAACTAAAACTAATATAATAACTAATAATAAAACTAAATAACTAAATAAAAATAACTACTAACTAATAATAACTAATAAACTAATAGCTAATAAACTAATAACCAATAAACTAAATAATAATAATTAAACTAACTAAACTAAAACAATAATTAAATAACTAACAACTAAAAACTAATAAAATAATAATAATAACTAATAATAAAATAAATTAACTAACAAAATTAATAACTAATAAAATAATAAACTAAAACTAATAACTAAATTAATAATAAATAAACTAATAAACTAAAATATAATAATAATAAATAAAACTAATAACTAATTAAAATAAATAATAAAATAACTAATTAAAAAAAATAATAATAAATAATAACTAAAATTATAAACTAATAATAATAACTAATAATAAAACTAATAACTAACTAAAATAATAATAATAATAATAATAATAATAATAATAATAATAATTAATAACTAATAAACTAATAAATAAATAACTAATAACTAATTAACTAACTAATAAATAATAACTAATAATAATAAACTAAATAATAATAAAATTAAATAAACTAATAACTAAAATACATAATAACTAACTAAAAAAACTAGTAATAATAATTAATAAAACTAAATAAATAACTAATAATTAAAACTAATAACTAATAAACTAAAACTATCTAACTAAAATAACTAACTAACTAATAATCTTAACTAATAATAATAATAATAACTAAAACTAAAATATAAATATAATAACTAATAATAAATAACTAAACTAAATAATAACTAAATAAAAGTAAATAATAAAAACTAAACTACTAACTAATAAAACTAATAAATAACTAAACTAATAACTAATAACTAAACTAATAATAATAATAATAATAAATAACTAATAAAAACTAACTAAACTAATAAACTAATAAACTAAACTAATAAAATAATAAATAAAGGTAAACTAAATAACTAATAATTAATAATAAGATAATAACTAATAAGAACTAAAAAACTAAAATAATAAAACTAAGTAACTAATAACTAATAACTAAACTAAAAATTAAGGTAATAACTAACTAAAAGCTAATAACAAATAAACTAAAACACTAAAAAGTAGCTAAACTAAATAACTAATAACTAATTAAACTAATTAAAACTAATAATTAAATGAACTAATAATAACTGACTAATAATAACTAATAACAACTAATAACTAAATAACTAAACTAATAATAAACTAATAACTAATAAAACCTAACTAAACTAATAACTAATAATAACTAAATAAATAACTAAAAAATCAAACTAATAACTAATAAAAATCTAAAAATTAAACTAATAATAACTAACTAAAGCTAAACTAATAACTAATAACTAATAAACTGATAATAATGCATAAAATAAAATTAATAAAACCAAATCAACTAATAAATTTAAAACTAACTAACTAAACAAAAATAAAAATAAAAAATAAATAATTATAATTATAACTAACTAAACTAAAACTAATAAACTATACTAACTAAAAACTAATTAACTAATAATAACTAACTAAATTAACTAATAATAACTAAAAAAACTAATAACTAAAATAACCTAACTAATAACTAATGATAATAAACTAATAATAACTAACTAAACTAAAACTAAACTAATAACTAAATAATAACTAACTAATAAAACTAATAACTTAAAAAAAACTAATAAACTAATAAAAAACTAAAATCAATAAACTAATAATAACTAATAATAACTAATAACTAATAATAAAACTAAAAAAACTAATAAACTAATAAATAACTAGTAATAATAAACTACTAATAAATAATTAATAATAATAATGAAATAACTAAATAATAATAACTAAACGATAATTAATTAAAATAAAACTAATAACAATAAACTAATACTAAATAATAAATAACTAATAATAAAACTAAGTAAACTAATAACAAATAACTAAAAACTAATAATAACTAAAAAAAACTAAAAAAACCTAAACTAAGTAACTAATAACTAATAGCTAATAATAACTAACTAACTAATAATAATAACTAATAACTAAAAAACTAAATCTAACTAATAAAAACCAATAAACTAAACTAATATCCTAATAATAATAACTAATAAAACTAAATAACTAACTAAATAATAAACAAATTAACTAATAATAAATAACTAAATAAAAAACTAATAAAACTACTAAAAAAACCTAATAAACTAAATACAAATAAATAAATAAAACTAATAAAAACTAATTAAATAACTAATAACTAAACTAACTAATAAAACTAATAATAACTAACTAATAATAAAAATAATAACTAAACCTAATAATAAAACTAATAATAAATAACTAAACTAAATAACTAAATAATAAACCTAATAAACTAATAAAAAATTAACTAACTAAACTAAAACTAACTAACTAACTAACTAACCAATAACTAATATAAACTAAATAAACTAATAACTAATAATTAATAAAACTAAACTAATAATAAAAAACTATGTGATAACTAATAATAATAAACTAAATAAACTAATAATTAATAACTAATAACTAACTAAAAACTTAACTAATAAACTAATAAATAATATAAAAAACTAAACTAACTAACTAACAAAACTAATAATAAACCTAATAAACTTGTGACTAAACTAATAAGATAAATTAAACTAAATTAATAACTAATAATAATAACTAATAAATTAATACTAATAATAATAACTATATATAATAACTAAAACTAATAAAAACTAAATAATAATTAATAATATACTAATAAAACTAATAACTAATAAAAACTTAAACTAATAAACTAAAAAACTAAAAAAAACTAATAAACTAAAAATTGAAAAATTAATAACTAGATAATAACTAAACTAAAAATAATAACTAAACTAATAATAATAATAATAATAATAATAATAATAATAATAATAATAATAATAATAATAATAATAATAATAATAAAACTAAAAAGAATTAACTAAAAAATAACTAATGAATAAACTAAATAACAAATAAACTAATAAACTAAACTGATAACCTAAAAACTAATAACTAAACTAATAACTTAATAATAACTAATAAACTAATAAAATAATAAAATTAATAATAACTAATAACTAAAACTAATAAATAACTAATAAAACTTAATAATATAAACTAATAATAAACTAAAAAATCTAATAACTAAATAAAAACTAAAAACTAATAAAACTAACTAAACTAATAACTAATAATTAATAATTAATAATAATAATATATAATAAACTAAACAAATAAACTAATAAAACTAATAATAATAAACTAAATAACTAAACTAATAACAAATAACTAAATAATTAAACTAGTAATTAATAAAACTAACTAAACTAATAATAAATCTTAAAAATTTAATAAACTAATAAAGTAATAATAATAATAACTAATCTAAATAACTAATAAAACTAATACTAATAACTAATAAATAACTAAACTAACTAAAGCTAATAACTAGTAACTAATAATAACTAATACCTAATAAAAACTAAACTAATAAATAACTAATAAAACTAAAACAACTAAAACTAATAATAAAATAAATAATAACTAATAGCTAACTAACTAATAAACTAAAAGCTAAACTAATAACTAATAACTAATCATAATTAATAATAATTAATAACTAAAAATAATAATTAAATTATAAAAATAATAAGAAAATTAAATAAAAAACTAAAATAACTAATAATAAACCTAAAAAACTAAATAACTAAACTTAAAAACTAAAACTAATAAAATAATAAATAACCTAATAAAAATCTAACTAATAAAACTAATAACTTAATAACAAATAAAACTAATAAACAAAAACTAAGTAATAACTAAGTAATAAACTAAAATAATAAACCTAATAAAGTAATAACTAATAATAATAATAATAAACTAATAAACTAATAATAATTAATAATAATAATAATAATAATACTAATAAAATAAAACTAACTAAATAAACTAACTAAACTAAAAACTAACTAATAAACTAATAACTAAAACTAACTAAAAATAAAAAAACCTAATAATAAAAATTAAATAACTAATAACTAAACTAATAAACTAAAAACTAACTAACTAATAAATAATAATAACTAACTACTAATAACTAAAATAAATAACTAGTAATAACAATAATGAACTAATAACTAACTAACTAAAATAAACTACAACTAATAATAAATAACTAACTAAACTAAAACTAACTATCTAATAATAACTAAACTAATAACTAATTCTTAATTACTAAAACTAATTTACTAAACTAAAAATCTAATAATAATAACTAAAAACTAATAACTAATAAAACTAAATAAAATAACTAACTAACTAACTAATAATAAATAAAAAAATAAAATAAACTAATAACTAACAATAATATTAACTAATAAAACTAACTAATAACTAATAAAACTAAAACTAACTAATAACTAAAACTAACTAAACCTAAATAATAACTAAACTAATAACTAACTAATAACTAATTAATAAAAACTAATAACTAAATTAATAAACTAATAATAAACTAATAACTAACTAACTAATAACTAATAAACCTAATAATAATAAACTAATAAATAAATAATAAAACTAAAAAAACTAACTAATAAATAAAAACTAATAACTAAAACTAATAAACTAAATAAACTAATAACTAAACTAAAATACTAACTAACTAATAAAATAACTTACTAAATAGATAATAAATAACTAAACTAAATAACTAAACTAATAAAACTAATAACTAATAAAAAACTAATAACTAAAAAATAAACCAAATAATAAAACTAACTAAATAACTAATATACTAAATAACTAAACTAATAAAACTAACTAAATAACTAAATTAATAACTAATAACAAAAACTAATAAATAGTAATAATTAAAAAGTAACTAAACTAATAACTAATAATAAACTAATAAATAATAATAAACTAATAAATAATAATAACTAAATAATAACTAATAATAAACTAAAAAAGTAATAATAATAACTAATAACTAACTAACTAATAAATAACTCATAGAACTCATAACTAATAACTAAATAATATAACTAACTAATAATAAAAAATAACTAAACTAATAAATAAAATAAAAAATAATAACTAACTAATAACTAATAACTAAACTGATAAAACCTAAAACTAATAACTAAAACTAACTAAAACTAAAATAATAACTAAATAACTAAACAAATAATAATAGTTAAACTAATATAATAACTAATAAAAACTAACTTAATAATAAATACAAATAATAATAATAAAATAATAATAAACTAATAAAACTAATATTTAAACTAAATAAAATAAAACTAACTAATAAATAATAATAAAACTAATTAACTAAACTAATAAAATAAAACTAACTAACTAATAATAATATAATAAAACTAATAACCAAAAGCTAATAACAAAAACTAATAACTAAAAACTAATAAACTAAACTAATAAACTAAAACTAATAACTAACAAACTAAAATAAAAAACTAAATAAGAAAACTAATAAATAACTAAATATCTAATTAATAATAAAACTTAAAACTAATAATTAAATAACTAAACAAAAACTAATAATTACTAAAATAACCTAACTAATAACAATAAAAATTAATAAAAAAACTAATAACCTAACGAATAATAAGTAATAAACTAAAACTAATAAGTAATAAACTAAAAACTAATAATAACTAATAATAATAAACTAAAAACTAATAATACTAATAAATAAAACTAATAAACTAATAACTAAACTAAACTAACTAATTAAACTAATAAAACAAATAAAAAGTAACTAACAAATAAACTAATAAAAACTAAAAAAACTAACTAATAAAACTAACAAATAATAAACTAATTAAAGTAACTAATAACTAACTAATAAATAATAACTAATAACTAACTAATAATTAAATAATAAAATATCTAAAACTAAAACTAATAACTAAACTAAAAACTAACTAATAATAACTAATAAAACTAAATAACTAACTAAAATAACTAAACTAAATAACTAATAAAACTAACTAATAATAATAATCTAATGAAAATTAATAACTAATAAATAATAAGAATAGCTAATAATAATTCTAAAAACTAAATAATAATAACTAATAACTAATAATAATAACTAAAAACTAAAACTAATAAAATAATAAATAATAATAAAACTAACTTAACTAACTAAATTAATAAGAAACGTAATAATAAACTAATAATAACTAGTAAAAACTAATAACTATAATAACTAAAACTAATAATAATAATAATAATAATAATAATAATAATAATGGTTAAAACTAAACTAACCTAAACTTAAACCTAAACCAAAAATAAATGAAAATAAAATATCTAAATTAAATAATTAAACTAAACAAAATAAAAAAAATAAACCTAAATAAATAAATAAATAAAATAAACTAAAATAAATAAAAAATAAACTAAATAAACCTAAACCTACGAGTTTACTTATTTTTTTAAAAAATAAAAATTAAAAGATTTATAAAAATCTAACACCCTAAATCCTAAACCCTAAAAACCCTGAACCCTGAATCCTAAACCCTAAACCATAAATCATAAACTATAAACCCTAAGCCCTAAACCTTAAGCCTAGAACCCTAAACCCTAAACCCTAAAACCCTAAACCCTAAACTATAAAACACTAAACTCTAAATCCTAAACTAACCCTAAACCTTAATCCCAAAACACTAAAAATTGAAAAACTTAAACCTTAAAAAAATAAAACCTAAAAAGAATAGAAATTAAAAAACTTAAACCTAAATAAAATAAAATAAAAAATAATAAGTAAACTAAAATAAATTAAATAAAAACCTAAACTGAACTAAAAAATAAAATAAACCTAAAATAAAAATAAAATAAAAACATAAACCTAAAAGATAAATCTAAAAATAATAAAAAATAAAACCTAAACCCTAAACAAAAAAACCTAAACCTAAAATAAAAATAAAGTAAACAAAATAAAATAAACAAAGTAAATAAAACATAAACCTAAACCTAAAAAAAAACTAAACCTAAACTAAATCAAATAAAATAAATAAAAAATAAATCTAAACCTAAACTAAAAGATAAAACCTAAAAATAAACCAAAAAGAAAAACCTAAAACCTAAACCTAAAAAAATAAAATAAAAATCTAAACTTAATCCTAAAAATAAAAAGTAAAACTTAAACCTAAAAAAATAAAATAAAAACTAATAAAACAAAATAACTAAATAACTAAACTAATAAAATTAAACCTAATAACTAACTAACTAATAAACTAAGAAAACTAACTAAAACTAAATAATAATGAAGTAATAATAACTAATAAAACTAATAATAACTAATAGCTAATATTGAGACAAACTAACTAATAAATAACTAATGGAGTAATTAATAATGTAAACTAAAAAAAACTAATGGCAATAATAATAATAACTAAACTAATACTAATAATAATAAAACTAAAATAAAATGGAATAGCTAAAACTAATAAAATACTAATGAAGCTAATAAAGCTAATGAAGTATAAAAGCTTATAAATAACTAATAAAACTAAAACAAACTAAACTTATAACTAATAAACTAAAAAAAACTAATGAGTAACTAAAACTTACCAATAACTAATAACTAATAAAACTAAAATAAACTAAACTTATAACTAATAAACTAAAAAAACTAACTAACTAAAACTAATAAACCTAAAAAAGTAACTAAACTAATAACTAAACCTAAAACTAATAATAATAAACTAACTAACTAATAACTAACTAAATAAACCAATAAACTAAACTAATAAATAAAACTAATAACTAACTAAAAAGTAATAATAATAAAATAATATTAATAATAATAATAATAACCAATAAACTAATAACCAACCAATAAAAAAACTAACAAAAAACCAACTAAATAAAATAAAAAATAATAAACTAATTACTAAACTAAACCAATAAAAACCAACTAATACAAATAAATAAAACTAATAAACTAATAACTACAAACTAAATCTAAACTAATAACTAATAAACTAAAAACTAATAACTAAACTAATAATTAATAAAACTAAAATAACTAACTAAACTAATAAAATAAATAAAAATAACCTAATAAATAACTAAACTAAACTAATAATAACTAATAACTATTAATAACTAACTAATAAATAATAAATAAACTAATAAAAACTAAACTAAAAACTTAAAACTAACTAACTAATAAACTAATAAATCTAAAAAACTAACTAACTAAACTAACTAATAATAATAAAACTGAAATTAATAAACTACAATAATAACTAACTGACAAATAAAAATAAAAGTAATAATAATAAACTAATAAACTAATAAATTAATAAACTAAAAACAAACTAATAAAACCTAAACTAATAACTAATAACTAAATAAAACTAATAAAACTAACTAAAACTTAAAATAAATAACTAAATAAAGCTAATAATAAACTAATAACTAAATAATAAATTAATAAACCAAAAACTAAACTAAACTAAAACTTATAAACAACTAATAAAAACTAAACTAATAATAATAACTAAATAACTAACTAACTAAACTACTTAACCTAATAACTAAAACTAATAAACTAATAATAATAACTGATAATAAAAACTAACTAAAACTAAATATAAAATAACTAATAATTAAAAAACTAATAAAATAACTAAACTAATAACTAATTAAACTAACTAATAATAACTATAACTCAAAAACTAACAAATAATAAACTAAAAACTAACTAATAATAATAACTAATAACTAAACTAATAAACTAATAATAATAATTAATAAAATAATTAAACTAATAACTAATAATAAACTAATAAAACTAAAATAAATAATAACTAAAACTATATAACTAACTAATAAACAAAAAAACTAACTAAATTAATTATACTATAAAACCAAAAAACTAATAAACTAAATAAACTAATATTAAAAACTAAACTAATAAACTAATAACTAATAATAACTAACTAATAACTAAACTAATAAAACTAAAAAAACTAATAACTAACTAACTAAAACACTTAACTAATAAACCTAAACTAATAACTAACTAATAAAATAATAAATAAACTCAACCTAATAATAATAACTAAAAACTAATAATAAGTAAACTAATAACTAACTAAAACCAATTACTAAAAAAACAAATAAACTAAGTAATAAACTTATAACTAATAAAGTAATAACTAAACTAATAGTTAATAACTAAAAATAACTAAACTAACTAATAATAAAAATAACTAAAAAAATAACTAACTAAACTAAACCTAAAACTAATAAACTAATAACTAGCTAATTAACTAATAACTAAACTAATAAAACTAATAAACTAATAACTAATAATAATAAAGCTAAATATCTAAACTAATAACTAAATAATAACCTAAACTAACTAAAAACTAATAAAAACTAAAATTAAATAACTAAATAAAAAATCTAAATAATAAAAATAACTAACTATTAATAACTAGTAATAAAAACTAGTAAAACTAATCACACTAATAAATAACTAAATTAATAACTAAACCTAAACTAATAAAACTAATAATAAAAACTTAATAAACTAATAAACTAAACCTAATAATAACTAATAATAACTAATAATAAACTAATAATAATTAAAAAACCAATAATAAACCAATAATAACTAATAAAACTAAACTAATAAACTAATAAACTCATAAACTAAACTAAGTAATAATTACTAATAAAACCTAAACTAATAAATAACTAAATTAATAACTAAACTAAATAACTAAACTAATAACTAACTGATAACTAACTAAAATAAACCAAACTAAAATAAACTATAATAATAACAAACTAAAAACCTAAAAACTAAACTAAAACTAATAACTAATAATAACTAATAGATAACTAACTAAATTAATAAACTAAAAACCAACAAACTAATAACTAATAACTAAACTAATAAATAAACTAACTAGCAATTATAAAAAAAAACTAATAAATAATAAAACTAAACTTAATAAACTAATAAACTAATAATAATAACTAATAACTAATAATAACTAATAATAATAACTAAAAAATAATAATAATAACAAAACTAATAAATAATAATAACTAATAACTAATAATAAACTAATAATAAAACTAATAAATCTAATAAAACTAAACTAAACAAATAGCTAAACTAAGCTAAAACCTAATAAACTAAAACTGAACTAATAATAAATAACTAAACTAATAACTAAACTAAATAACTAAACTAATAAACTAAACTAATAACTAAACTAATAAAACTAAACTAATAATAACTAAACTAATAATAACTAAAAACTAATAACTAATAAAATAATAAAAAATGAATAAATAATTAATAACTAATAACTAATAAAAGCTAATAAATAAATTAATAAACTAATAACCAATAATAAATAATAAACTAAACTAAGAACTAACTAATAACTAAATAAAACTAAAATAATAACCAAAACTAATAACCAATGATAATTAATAATTAAACTAAATAACCAAAACCAAAACTAATAATAACTAAACTAAACTAATAAACTAATAATAACAAAAAACTAACTAAATAATAATAAACTAACCTAAAACTAATAACTAACTAACTATCTAAAAACAAAATAACCAAACTAATAAACTAAAACTAATAATATCTAAACTAATAACTAATAAATTAATAAACTAATAACCAATTAAAAAATTAATCATAAACCAACTAACTAATAATAACTAAATAATAACTACTAATAAAAAAACTAACCAATAATATTAAAACCAACTAATAAACTAATAAAACTAATAATTAAATTAATAAACTAAAAAAATAAAAAAACTAACTAATAATAACTAGAAACCAAAATAAAAAAACTATTTAACTAACTAACTAATAATAATAATATTAATGACTAAATAATAATAATAATAACTAATAACCAATAAACATAACTAATAAATGAATAACCAACCAATAAAACTAATAACCAATAATAAAACTAATAATAACTAACCAATAAACCAACTAATAAAAAACTAATAAAAAAGTATTAAACCATAACTAAACTAATAAAAAATAAAACTAAATAACTAATCTAATAATAAACTAATAAAAAAACTAAACTAATAACCATAAACTAAACTAATAAAACTAAAATAACTAAAAATAACTAATAATAACTAATAACTAAAACTAATAATAATAACTAACTAAAAAAATTAATAACTAAAAATTAAAACTAACTAAATAACTAACTAATAACTAAAAAAATAAATAACTAAACTAATAATAAACTAAATAACTAACTAATAATAATATTAACTAATAACTAAATTAATAAACTAATAATTAAACTAATATACCAATAACTAAAATTAAAAACTAAACCAATAATAATAAATAACTAAAAAAATAACCAATAACTAACCAAAAAACTAACCAAAAAAAAACTAATAAAAAATAATAAATAAACTAAAACCAATAAATTAACTAAAACCAAATAAACCAAGCTAAAAAACCAAAAAACCAAAACTAATAAACTAATAATAATAATAATAAAAACTAACTAATAATAACTAAACTAAATAAAACCAAAAAAACCAAAACCAAGCTAACTAACCAAATAACTAAACTAAATTATCTAACAACTAAAAAAATTATAATAAAACTAACTAAAACTAATAAAACTATAACTAATAACCAAATAAACTAATAAACTAAACTAAATTAAAATAAATAACCAATAAACTAATAACTAATAAACTAATAAACTAATAAAAAATAACTAAATAATAACTAACTAACTAAACTAATAAAACTCATAAAACTCATAAAACTAATAACTAATAATAACTAAACTAATAACTAAATAATAAAAAAACTAATAACTAATAACTAACTAAAATAAATAAACTAATAAATTATTAAACTAAAACCTAATAAACTAAAACTAAACTAACTAAAATAATAATAACTAATAAATAAACCTAATAAATAATAAATTAATAACTAAACTAATAATCAAAAACTAAAAACCTAAATAACTAAACTAATAAAACTAATAACTAATAACTAACTAATAAAAAACTAAAACTAATAACTAAATAATAACTAATAAACTAATAACTAATAACTAACTAAAAACTAATAACTAAACTAAAAAAACTAAATAATAACTAATAAGCTAATAAACTAAAAGCTAATAATAAAACTAATAATTAAAATAACTAAACTAATAAACTAATAACTAATAACTAATAACTAATAAACTAATAACTGATAATAACTAAACCTTAAAAACATAAAAACCTAAAAAAAACTATATAAAACTTAAAAATCAAATAAATAAAAAAACCTAAACCTAAATAAAATAAAAACCTAAACTAAAAGGTAAACTTAATAAACCTAACCCTACCGGTTTACTTAATTTAAAAATAATAAAAAATAAATAAATAAGAAACCTTAACCCTAAACCCTAAAAACTCTAAACCTTAAACCCAAAACCCTAAACCCTAAACACTAAACCCTAAAACTCACCTTAAACCCTAAACCATAAACCCAAAATCCTAAACCCTAAAACCTACAACTCTAATCCCTAAACCCTAATCTCTAAACCCTAAAAACCTAAAAACCTTAACCTAAACTAAATTAAACCTAAAAATAAAATAAATAAATAAAAATAAAAAATCTAAACTAAAACCTAAACCTAAGTCAAGAAATAAAATAAATAAAAAAATAAAACCTAAACTAAAATAAAATAAATAAAAACCAAAACTAAACTAAACTAAATAAAATAAAATAAACCTAAAAATTAAAAAACCTAAATAAAATAAAAACTAAACATAAAATAAACCTAAAATAAAATAAAATAAAAACTAAATAAAAAATTAAATCTAAAAATAAAACCTAACAATAAATAAAAATGAAAACCTAAACCTAAAATAAAAACAAAAATAAACAAAATAAAATAAATTTAAACCTAGACTAAAATAACCCTAAAGCCTAAACCATAAATCAGAACTAATCAGAACCCTAAAACCTAATCAAAACCTAAACTAGATAAACCTAAAAATAAAATAAATAAATAAACCTAAACATAATAAAATAGAACAACAAGATAAAATAAAAACATAAACTAAACCTAAACCTAAACCTAAGCCTAAACATAAACTTAAAAATAAAATAAAATAAAAAATAAAAACAAAACTAAAGTAAAAAATTTTAAAAAGCTAAAGTAAACTAAAAAATAAAATAAACTTAAAAATAAAAAACTTAAATAAAATGAAAACTATACCTAAAATAAAAATAAAATAAACCCAAAATAAAATAAAATAAAAACCTAAACCTAAAAAATAAACTTAAAAATAAATTTTTAAGAAAAACATAAACCCTAAAATAAAGAAGAACCTAAACCTAAAGTAAAAATATAATAAACCTAAACCAAAACTAAAAAATAAAATTAACCTAAAAATAAGAAACCTAAATAAAATAAAAATTAAAAGTAAAATAAAAATAAAATAAACCTAAAATAAAATAAAATTAAAACTAAATAAAAACCTCAACCTAAAAAAAATAAACCTAAAAATAAATAAAAAAGAAAACCTAAACCCTAAACTAAAAAAAACTAAACCTAAAATAAAAACAAAATAAACAAAATAAAATAAACCTAAACCTAAACTAAAATAACCCTAAACCATAAAGTGTAAACTAACCTTATACCCTAAAAACCTAAAATATTAAACATAAACTAAATAAAACCTAAAATTGAAATAAATAACTAAACCTAAACCTAAACTTAAATAAAATAAAATAATAAGATAAAACAAAAACCTAAATCTAAACCTAATAATAAAATAAATTAAAAAAATAAAAACTAAATTAAAAAAATAAAATAAACATAAAAGTAAAAACCTAAATAAAATAAAAATTAACCCTAAAATAAAAATAAAATAAACCTAAAATATAAAAAATAAAAAATAAATAAAAATCTAAAACAAAAAATAAATAACAATTAAAGCCTAAACTCTAAACTAAAAAAATCTAATCCTAAAATAAAAATAAAATAAACCTAAACATACAAAATAAATAAAACCTAAATCTAAACTTAAAATAAACTAAACCTAAACTAAATAAAATAAAATAAAAAAAAACCTAAACCTAAATTAAAAAAATAAACCTAAAAAAAAACCTAAACCTAAAAAAAATAAACCTAAACCAAAAAAAAAAATAAAAAAATAAAACCTAAAATAAAAATAAACTAAAATAAAAAAACCTAAATAAAATAAAATATAAAAACTAAAAAAAAAAAATAACCCTAAATATAAATTAAAATATAAAAATAAACAAAATACTAACCATAAATAAAAATTAATAAACTAATTAAATAATAAATAATAACTAATAATGAATAACTAATAAAAAACTAAAAAACTAATTAATAACTAATAAAACTAATAAAACTAATAATAACTAATAATAACCTAAAGTAATAAAAAAATTAAAACTAATAAACTAATAAACTAAACTAATAACTAATAACTAATAATGAAAACTAAAATAATAATAAAACTACTAATAATAATTAACTAATAATAAATAATAATAATAAACTAAAAACTAAAACCTAATAAAACAAATAAACTAATATCTAAACTAATAATAACTAATAAATAACTAACTAATAACTAATAAACCTAAATAATAAATAACTAACAAATAAAACTAACTAATAAACTAAATAACTAATAATAATTAATAACTAACTAATAAATAATAACTAATAATAATAATAATAAAATAATGAAACAAAAAACTAAACATAACTAATAATTATTAAAACTAACAAACTAATAATTAATAATAATAATAATAATAATAAATAATAATAATAATAATAAAAAAATAATAACTAATAAACTAATAAAACCAAAATAACCAATAACTAATAAAACTAATAAAACTACTAAAAACATAACCACAATAAAACTAACCAAAAAATAACTAAATAAACCAATAACCAATTAACTAAAAAATAACTAAATAAACTAATAATAATTAAATAATAAATAATAATAATAACTAACTAAACTAATAACCAATAAATAAACTAAACTAAAAAAACTAATAATAACCAAAAAAACTAATAAAATTAAAAATAAATAACTAAATAAATTAATAATAATATTAAATAACTAATAATAATAATAAACTAATAAAACTAAAACTAAACCTAATAAATAACTAATAAAACTAAAAATAACTAAAACTACTAACTAATAAATTAATAATAATCAAAAACTAATGAAACCTAATAACTAATAAAACTAATAATAATAATAATAAAACTAATTATAATAAACTAAACCTAATAGTAATACCTAACTAACTTTAAACTAATAATAATAAAACCAACTAATAATAACTAATAACCAACTAATAATAACTAACCAAAATTAATAAACTAATAAAGTAAAATAAAATTAAATAGCTAACCAAACTAATAACCAATAATAACTAATAACATTAAAAAATAACTGAACTAATAATAAAATAATAATAATAATAATAACTAAACTAATGAACTAAATAACTAACAACTAATAATAATAATAACTAATAACCAATAATTAATAAATAATAAACTAATAACTAATAAAACTAATAAACTAATAATAAATAAATAAAATAATAACTAAAACTAACAATAATAATAAATAATAACTAATAACTAATATAATAAACTAATAACTAACTAATAACTAACTAATAATAACTAGTAAAAACTAATAACTAATAAAAACTATGCTAAACTAACTAAATAATAACTAATAATAAAAATTAAATAACTAATAATAATAATAAAAATAAATAACCAATTACTAATAATAAACTAAATAACCAATTACCAATAATAATAATAACTAATAACTAATAAATAATAAATTAATAACTAATAAAACTAATAAACTAATAATAAATAAATTAATTAATAACTAATAGAATAAACTAATAACTAACTAATAACTAACTAATAATAACTAGTAAAAACTAATAACTAATAAAAGCTATGCTAAACTAACTAAATAATAACTAAAAATAATTAATAACTAATAATAATAAACTAAATAACTAAACTAATAACTAATAAATAAAACTAAATAACTAAACTAACTAATAAAACTAAACTATTAAAAAACTAATAAAACTAAAACTAATAAATAATAAAAACAAAACTAAAACTAAATAACTAATAACTAATAATAAACTAATAATAACTAATAACTAGAACTAAATAACTAAACTAAAAACTAATAATAATAAACCTATTAAAAACTAAACTAAAACTACCTAAAACTAATAAAACTAAAAAAATAAAAAATCTAAATTAATAAATAACTAAACTAATAACTAAAAACTAAATAACTAACTAATAACTAATAAATAAAAAATAAATAACTAACTAAACTAAAACTAATAAACTAATAACTAATTAATAACTAAACTAATAATAATTAACCACTAAAACTAATTAACTAATACTAAAACTAATATTAACTAAATAATAACTAATAAAAAAATAAACTAATAATTAAATAATAATAATAATAATAATAATAATAATAACTAAAACTAACTAAATAATAAACTAAAAAATTAACTAATAACTAATAAACTAAAACTTAATAAATAAATTAATAAAACTAATAATAACTAAACCAATAACTAATAACTAATAACTAATAAATAATAAATAATAACTAACTAAAACTAATAATAATAAATCTAATAACTAATAATAATAAAACAAAGAATAAAACTAAAAACTAACTAAAAACTAAAATATAATAAATAACTAACTAATAATAAAACTAATAACTAATAAACCAAATAATAACTAAACTAAAAACTAACTAATAATAACTAAACTAATAATTAATAAAAAGTAAATAAAAAACTA
This sequence comes from Cymbidium sinense, assembly GCA_021442155.1. Taxonomy (NCBI): domain Eukaryota; kingdom Viridiplantae; phylum Streptophyta; class Magnoliopsida; order Asparagales; family Orchidaceae; genus Cymbidium; species Cymbidium sinense. Next base: position 4,918 of record JAKCPB010001197.1, on the reverse strand, counting down.
AAAATCTAATTAACTAATAACTAATAAATAATAATAATAATAACTAACTAACTAAATAACTAACCTTAAACTAATAATAAAAACTTATAATAACTAACTAATAAAAACTAACTAAAACTTATAACTAATAATAAATAATACTAACTAAAATAAAAAAATAATAATAAAAACTATTAAACTAATAAACTAACAGCTAATAATAACTAATAACTAATAACTAATAATTAAATAATTAATAAACTAAAACTAACTAATAACTAACAAATAAACAAAACTAATAAACCTAATAAACTGCTAATTAATAATAATAATTATTAATAATAACAATAATAATAAACTAATAAAAATTAATAAGCTAATAACAAATAAGAAAATAATAATAATAATAATAATAATAATAATAACTAATAAAATAAAACTAACTAAACTAAAAATTAACTAAATAACTAATAACAAAAACAAAAAAATTAAAACCTAATAATAAAAACTAAATAACTAATAACTAAACTAACCTAAAAAGCTAAACTAAACTAATAAACTAAATAACTAATAAACTAAACTAATAAACTAACAAACTAACAAACTAATAACTAATAATAACTTACTAATAATAACTAAATTAAGTAACTAACTAATAATAATTAATAACTAATAAACTAATAACTAATAACTTAAAAAAACAAAAATTAATAATAAATAAATAACTAAACTAAAACTAACTAACTAATAATAACTAAACTAATAATTAATAACTAAACTAATAACTAATAACTAACTAATAAACTAAACTAAAAAACTAATAATAATAACTAAAAACTAATAACTAAAAAACTAAATAAAATAACTAAATAAAATAACTAACTAACTAATAATAAATAATAAAAGTAAATACTAATAACTAATAATAATAGTAATAACCATTAAAAACTAAAAAACCAATAAAAAACTAATAATTAACTGATAAAAAACTAATAACTAATAACTAATAACTAAACTAATAAACTAAAAATAAACTAATAACTAACTAATAATAACTAACTAACTAATAACTAATAAACCTAATAATAATAAACAAATAAATAAATAAACAAATAAAAACTAACTAATAAATAATAACTAATAACTAAATTAACTATTAAACTAACTAAATTAATAACTAAAACTAGATAACTAACTAACTAATAAAATAATTAACTAAATTAGTAATAAATAACTAAACTAATAAACCAAATAACTAATAAATAACTAATAACTAAAAAATAAACTTAATAATAAAACTAGCTAAATAATTAATAAACCAAATAACTAAACTAATAAAACTAACTAAATAACTAAACTAATAAGTACTTACAAAAACTAATAATTAATAATAATTAAAAAACTAACTAAACTAATAAGTAATAATTAATAATAAACTAAGAAATAATAATAACTAAATAATAACTAATAATAAATTGATAAACTAATAATAATAATTAATAACTAACTGACTAATAAATAACTTATAAAATTAATAACTAATAACTAAATAAAACTAATAATAACTAAATAATAACTAACTAATAAACTAATTAATAACTAAACTAATAACTAATAAACTAAAACTAATAATAACTAACTAACTAATAATAACTAATAACTAAACTAATAACTAAAATAAATAATAACTAAACTAACTAACTAATAACTAATAACTACTAACTAAACTAATAAAACCTAAAAAACTAATAACTAAAACTAACTAAAACTAAAATAATAACTAAATAACTAAACTAATAACTAATAATTAATAAAAACTTACCTAATAAAAGAAATAATAATAATAATAAACTAATAAAACTAATAACTAAACTAGATAAAAGAAAACTAATTAATAAATAATAATAAAACTAAATAACTAAACTAATAAAATAAAACTAGCTAACAAATAATAATATAATAAAATTAATAAAACTAATAACTAAAACCTAATAACTAAAACTAATAACTAAACTAGTAACTAATAAACTAAATAATAAAGCTAATAAATAACTAAATAACTATGTCATAATAAAAACCTAAAACTAATAACTAATAAAATAACCTAATTAATAATAATAACTAACTAATAATAAAAATTAATAAAAAACTAATAACCTAACTAATAATAACTATTAAACTAAAAACTAATAATAACTAATAATAATACACTAAAAACTAATAACTAAACTAAACTAATTAACTAAAAAATAAAAACTAACTAATAAACTAATAATAACTAAAAAACTAACTAATAAAACTAATAAACAAATAAACAAATAAAACTAACTAATAACTAAATAACTTGTTAAACTAAACTAAAAACTAAATACTAACTAATAATAACTAATAAAACTAAATAACTAACTAAAATAACTAAACTAAATAACTAATAAAACTAACTAACAATAATAAACTAATAAAAACTAATAACTAATAACTAACAATAATAACTAATAATAAAACTAAAAAACTAATAATAATAACTAAAAACTAAAATTAATAGAACTAATAATATAATAACTAATAATAAAACTACCTAAACTAAATAAACTAATAATAAAACTAATAATAACCTAATAATAACTAATAAAAACTAATAAATAAACTAATAATTAACTAAATAAATAAATAAAAAACTAATAATAATAATAATAAAACTAAACTAACCTAAACTTAAACCTAAACCAAAAACCTAAACAAAAAAATAAATAAAAATAGAATACCTAAATTAAAATAAATAAACTTAAAAAAATAAACTAAATAAAATAAAAATAAAAATAAACTAAAATGAAAATAAAAAAATAAAATAAATGAAAATAAATAAAAAATAAACTAAATAAACCTGAACCAACTGGTTTACTTATTTTAAAAAATAAAAATTATAAAAGTTATAAAAAAAATCCTAACCCTAAAGCCAAAACACTAAAAACCCTGAACCCTAAATCCTAAACCCTAAACCCTAAACTGTAAACTGTAAACCCGAAACCCTAAACCCTAAACCGTAAACCTTAAAACCCTAAAACCCTAAACCATAAATCATAAACCTTAGACCCTAAACCCTAAAAGCCTAAACCCTAAACCCTAAAACCTACAGCTCTAAACCCTAAACCCTAAACCTCAAACCCTAAATCCTATACCTTAAACGAACCCTAAACCCTAATCCCTTATCCCTAAAAATTAAAAAACCTAAACCTAAACTAAATAAAACTTGAAAAAAATGTACCTAAATAAAATAAATAAATAAAATAAATAAAAGTCTAAACCTAAACCTAAAAACAAGATAAAATATAAAATAAAAACTAACTAAAATAAATTATATAAAAACCTAAAATAAACTAAAAAAATAAACCTAAAAATAAAAAACTTAAAGAAAATAAAAAAAACATAAAATAAAAATAAAATAAACCTAAATAAAGTAAAATAAAATGAAAATAAAAACTTAAACTTAAAAGATAAATCTTAAAATAAATAAAAAATAAAACCTAAACCCTAAACTAAAAAAAGAAAACCTAAACCTAAACCTAAATGAAAATAAACTAAACTAAAATAACACAAAACCCAAAACCCTAACATAACCCTAAACCCTAATCCATAAACCCTAAAAACTTAAAAATAAAATAAAAAATAAGATAAAATAAAAACCTAAACTAAAAAATATAATAAAATGAAAAATACAAACTAAACAAAATTAAAATAAATAAAATCCTAAACTAAATTTAAAATAAATAAAATAAACCTAAAAATAAAAAACCTAAATAAAATAAAAATTAAACTTAAAATAAAGATAAAATAAACTTAAAATAAAATAAAATAAAACTAAATAAAAACCTAAATCTAAAAAAAACCTAAAAATAAATAAAAAATAAAACCTAAACCTTAAACTAAGAAAATATCTTAAAATAACTGGAGTGATGTGGGTCCATTGATGACTTACTCTCTACCCATTCCATTGCCGCTATTAAAGTGAAATCTTTCGGTAGAGTAATATGTGGAACAATAGTAAGCTTTTGATTATATTTCTTCTTTCTCTTGAACAAACTTACTACTATTCCTATCATTCCTACCAATCAAGATCGATCCTTTTAAGCTCTCACGTAATGGTTATTTCAACTTTAAAAATGTTTGGCTTCACATTAAAGAAACTCATGATTCTTCCAATGTGTTTATCAAACTTTGGAATAACACTATTCCTACTTCTTATTATGTTCTTACTTAGCATATTTTGAAAAACTTCATCCCTGTTGACTCCTTGTTATGGGGTAAAGGTTTTTAATTACCTTCAAAATGTCAATGCTGCTTTCACATTGAGAATGTGAATCATGTCTTTGTTAACGAGGCCATTGCTTCTAAACTTTAGATTTGGTATGATGATCTCTTTAACATTATCATTTTCAATGGCTCCCTAACTTTATATCAACTTCTTGAAGTTTATTTTGACAACACTATTAAAGGTCACATTAAAGTCATAACTACTATCACTCTTATTTGGTTCATATGGATTAAATGATGCAAAACATCGCAAGATCCCCATGAACCACATGAGGATAATTGCTAGAATTAAAACAAAATTTGTGACTTGTTTAATGCCAATCTCATTCACTACAAATAATTCAAAGGTTGTAAATTTGTAATAATAGATTGGGTCTTAACTTACCTGGATCAACCCTCAGTAGAAATGACAAGATTGTTTATTGGGTAAAACCTCATGATCATACTATTAAAATTAACACCGATGGCTTTCTCATAAAGGTTTAGGTTGTGGTGCCATTTTAGAAATCTTAATGGTAAAGTCATATGTGCTTTTGCTTACCCCTTAATTCTTGCTTCCTTTTCGAGCTTATGGCGTGTATAAAGCTCTTGAGATTTTCCTTCAAAATGGTTGGCTCAATATTTGATC
>JAKCPB010001196.1:0-57216 GCA_021442155.1 Cymbidium sinense | reverse complement strand
AACTAAAAAAATGATAACCTAACTAATAATAACCAATAAACTAAAAATTAATAATAACTAATAATAATAAACTAAAAACTAATAAAACTAATAAACTAATAACTAAACTAAACTAATAAAACTAATAAAAACTAACTAACTAATAAACTAATAATAACTAAAAAACTAAACTAAATAAAATAAAACTAACTAATTACTAATAATAATAATAATAAAATAATAATAATAACTAATAATTAATCATAATAATTATAATAATAATAATAATAGTAATAATAATAATAATAATAATGCTAATAACTCATAAATAATAACTAATAAACTAACTAAACTCAATAATAATAATTAATAACTAAATTAATTAACAAAATAAATAACTAACTAATAATAAACTAAAAACTAATAATAATAATAATAATAATAACTAACAATAAACTAATAAAAAAACTAAACTAACAAACTAATAAAACTAAAACTATTAACTAAATAAATTAATAATAACTAAAACTAAACCTAATAAATAACTAATAAAAGTAAAAACCTAAGAAAACTAATAACTAATAATAAATAATTAAAACTAATAAAACTTAACTAGTAATAAAACTAATTAAAATAACTAATAATAATAACAATAAAACTAATAAAACTAATAAATAAAAAAATAATAATAAACTAAACCTAATAATATAAACTAAACTAACTAATTAATAAACTAATAATAATAAAACTAACTAATAATAACTAATAACAAATTAATAATAACTAATACCCCAAAACTAAATAACCAACTAACCAACTAAAATAATAATAATAATAATTAATAATAATAAAAATAACTAAACTAATAATAATAATAAATAAACTAATAAACCAAACTAATAATAAACTAAAAACTAACTAATAATAATAAATAAAATAATAACTAATAACTAACTAAGAGCTAACTAATAATAACTAATAAAAACTAAACTAAACTAAATAAATCATAATTAAAAATAATTAATTACTAATAATAAAACTAAATAATAAATAATAATAATAAATAATACAATTAATAACTAATAATAAAAATAAATAGCTAAACTTACTAATAAAACTAAACTAATAAAAAACTAATAAAATAAATAACTAGCTAACTAATTAAACTAAAACTAATAATGACTAAAAACTAATAACTTAATAAAAACTAATAACTAAATAAAACTAATAAACTAAAACTAATAAAAACTAAAAAACTAAGAAAACTAAAACTATTATTAACTAAAAAATAAAACTAACAAATAATAATAATAATAAAACTAATAAACTAATACTAAAATAAATAATAACTAAACTAAATAAAAGCTAACTAAACTAAAAACTAAACTAAAACCTAAATAACTAATTAAAATAAATAAAACCTAATAAATTAAACTAACTCATAACTAATAAACTAACTAACTAATAAACTAATAACTAAAATAATAAAATAATAACTAACTAATAATATCTAATAATAATCGTAAAAATTAAAAAACTAAACTAACTAATACACTAATAACTAAAATAATAAACAAATAACTAACTAACTAATAATAATAATAATAATAATAATAACTAACTAATAAACTAAAAAACTAACTAAAACTAATAAATGACTAATAACTAATAACTAAAAACCTAACAATAATAATAACAAACTAATAATTAAAAAAAATACTAAAAACTAACTAAACTAACTAAACTAATAACTAATAAACTAATAATAAATAAATTACTAATAATAACTAAATAACTAAGTAATAACTAAAAACTAATAACTAATAAAATAAACTAAACTAATAATAACTAATAAAACTAACTAATAAACTAAATAATAAACCTTACTAAAACTAATAAACTATAAATTAATAAAACTAAATAATAATAAACTAATAAATAACTAATAACTACTAACAGATAAAAACTAATAATAATAACGAAACTAAACCTAAAACCTAATACAACTAATAATAACTAATAAAAATTAGTAAAAACTAATAACTAAAACTAATAACTAGTAACTAATAACTAAATAATAATAATAAATAATAACTAATAATAATAATAACTAATAAAATAAAATAAAAACTAATAACTAATAATTATAAACTAACTAATAATAACTAACTAATAACTAATAAACTAAATAATAATAAAAAATAAATAATAAAACTAATAATAACTAAAAACCTAATAAACTTATAACTAATATAACTAACTAAACCTAATAATTAACTAAAAATAATAACTAAACTAAAACTAATAATAATAAAAAACTTAATAATAACTAATAACTTATAACTAACAACATAGCTAACTAATAAAACTAAAAACTAATAAAGCTAAACTAATAACTAATAAAGAAACTAAAAAATAAAACTAATAAAACTTAATAATAATAATAATAACTAAACTAAACTAAAAACTAATAAAACTAAACTAATAAATAACTAAATAATAAAACTAAAACCTATTCATAATAAACTAAAAATAACAAAATTAATAACTAAATATAAAAAATAAACTAATAACTGATAATAATAACTAACTAATAACTAAAAATTATTAACTAAATAATAACTAAACACAAAACTAATAAAACTAAATAATAATACTAATAAGCTAAAACTAATAACCTAATAAAATAATAATAATAACTAAAATAAACTAATAAACTAAAAATAACTAATAATAATAAATAAACATAATAACTAAACTAATAAATAATAATAATATTAAATAAGTAATAATAACTAAAACCTAATAACTATACTAATAAATAAATAACTAAATAACTAAACTAAACAACTAACAAACTAATAAACTTATCTAATAACTAAATAATAATAACTAATAAAACTAAATAACTAACTAACTAATAAAAGAACTAACTGATAATAAATATTTAAATAAAAAACTAAAAAAATCCTAATGAACTAAACTAATAAAATTAACTAAATAAAACTAACTAATAACTAACTAAAACATAATAACAAAATAACTAATAGCTAAACTAACTAATAAAAATAAGAACTAAACCTAATAATAAAACTAATAATAAATTATTAATAAAACTAAATAACTAAATAATAAAACCTAATAAACTAATAAAAAACTAACTAAAAATTAAACCTAATAACTAAACTAAAAACTAACTAACTAATAAACTTAATAATAATAAATAATAAAACAAAATAAAATAAATAATTACTCATAATAATAATAACTAATAAAACTAAATAATAAATAACTATAACTAATAACTAATAATATCTAATAAATAAATAACCTAACTAAAACTAAGTAACTAATAATAACTAATAAAACTAATAAAATAAGTAAAAAGTTTAATAACTAATAATAATAAAACTAAAACTAATAACTAAACTAATAAATTACCATAAACTAGAAAACTAAAAAAAACTTATAACTAAACTAATGAACTAATAAAAAAGAACTAAAACTTTAATAATAACTAACTAATAAAATTGAACTTACTAAACTAAGCTAATAAACTAATAAACTAATAATAACTAATAACTAAATAACTAAAACTAATAAACTAATAACTAATAACTATAATAATAATAAAATTAATAAAAACTTAAAATCTAACTAACTAATAATAAAACAAATAACTAATAATTAAAAACTAACTAACAATAATAATAATTAATTAAAAAACTTTAGCTAAAAAACTAAACTAATAATAACTAATAATAAAACCTAATAAAATAAATAACAACTAAAACTAAACCTAACTAAAACCAATAACTAATAACTAACTAAAATAACTAATAATAATAACAAACTAATAACTAATAATAACTAAATAACTAATAAAAAACTAACTAAAACTAAACTAAATAAATAAACTAATAAACTAACTAATAAACTAATAAATTACTAAAACTAATAATAAATTAAACTAACTAATAATAAAACTAAAACTAAACTAAATAACTAAATAATAAATGAATTAATAACTAATAACTAACTAATATATAATAATAATAATAAGTAATAATAACATAATAATAACTAACTAATAATTAAATAATAAAACTAAACTAAACTAATAACTAATAAATAATAACTATAACTAATAATTAAATTAATAACTAATAACTGATAATAATAAAAATAATAATAATAAACTAACCATAAACCTAATAAAAACTAATAAAATAAAATTACTAATAATAAACTAATAATAATAATTAACTAATAAGTAACTAAATAAGTAATACAAACTAATGATAATAAACCTAAAAAACTAATAAAATAACTAAAATAAATAAACTAAAGTAACTATAATAACTAATAAAACTAACTAAAATTAATAAACTAAAACATAATAAACTAATAATAACTAATAACTAATAAAAATAACTAAAGCTAAACAAATAATTAATAGCTAAAAAATAAAAAAAACTAATTAAATAAACTAGTAAAACTAATAAAACTAAAGTAATAACTAATAATAACTAACTCATAATAATAATAAATAACTAATAATAATAGTAATAACTAACTAAAATAATAACAAATAAAACTAGTAATAACTAACTAATATACTAATAAAATTAATAATTAATAACTAAACTAATAATTAACTAATAAAAAACTTAATAATCTAAACTAATAATAAAAATTGATAATAATAAACTAATAAATAACTAATAAACTAAACTAACTAAATAAAACTAACTAATAAAAGAATAATAAAAAACTAAAAAACTAATATAAAATAACTAATAGCGAAAAACTAAATAACTAAATAACTAAACTAACAAAAAATTAATAATAATTAAATGAATAAACTAATAACTAGTTACTAACTAAAACTTATAATAACTAAATAACTAATAACTAAACTAATAACTAAAAACTAAAAACTAGCTAATAATAGCTAAATAACTAAACTAATAAACTAATAAACTAAACTAACTAATTATAATAATAAACTAAAACTAACCAATAAACTAATAACTAATTAATAACTAACTAATAACTAATAAACTAAAACTAACTAAACTAATATCTAATAAAATACTCTAAACTAACTAATAAAAATGAAAAAAAGAACTATTAACTAATAAACTAATAACTAACTAAAATTTAAAAAACTAATTAATAACTAATAAATAGTAACTAATAAACTAAATAACTAACTAACTAATAACTAAATCTAATAAAATAAATAAATAACTAACTAATAATAATAATTAAGTAATAATAACTAATAAGCTAATAATAACAAATAATAAACTAAATAATAACTAAGTAGTAATAAAAAGTAAGCTAATAACTAACTAAATAACTAACTAATAAAGCTAACTAAACTTAAAACTAATAAAACTAATAAAATAAACTAATAAGTAAACCTGACTAATAACTTATAATAACTAAATAACTAACAATAAAATAATACCTAATAACTAAAACTAATATAACTAATAAATAAATAAAAACTAAAATAATAATAATAATAATAATAATAACTAATAACTAACAAACTAACTAATAAATAAAACTAAAAAAACTAAATAAATAATTAAACAAATAATAAAACTAACTAACTAATTAATAAACTAACTAAACGAATAACTAATAAATAATATAATCACTAACTAAACTAATAAACTAAAAAACTACCAAAACTAAAAATCTAATTATAAAAATAATCAACTAATAATAATAAAACTAAATGAATAACTAAATAAAAACTAATAATAAACTAAATAACTAATAATAACTAATAAAACTAACTAAAACTAATAAAATAGTAAACTAAAACTAAACATACTAAAAACTATTAAAATAATAAACTAAAAAACTAATAAACCAATAAAATAATAACTAACTAATAACTATTAAACTAATAAGTGATAAAAACTAACAAACTAAAACCTAAATAACTAACTAATAACTAAACTAATAATTAAACTAAAAAACCATAACTAAACTAATAACTAATAAAAACTAAACCTAATAACTAATGAAACTAATAAACTAACTAATAACTAAACTAAAACTAACCTAACTAATAACTAATAATAAATTAAACTAACTAACTAGTAAATAAACTAAAACTATTAACTAATAAACCTAAAATAATTAAATAAAGTTACAACTAATAACTAAAAGCTAATAATAACTAAACTAATAACTAATAAAACTAAACTAATAAGTAACTAACTAATAACTAATAAAAACTAAAAAAACCTAATAATTAAACTAACTAATTAATAAACTAACTAATAAAACTAATAACTAATAATTAATAACTAAAACTAAAACTAAAACTAACTAAAAACTAACTAAAACTAAACTAATAAAACTAATAGCTAATAATAACTAATAAAATGAACAAATAAACAAAATTAACTTATAACTAACTAATTAATAACTAATATTAATAACTGACTAAAAGTAACCAATAAAACTAATAACTAGCTAAAACTAATAAAATTAAACTAATAACTAATAATAATTAAATTAAAAAATAAACTAATAACTAATAACTAATAATAATAACTAAACTAATAATTAAACTAAATAACTAAATAACTAATAACAAATAATTAATAAACTAAATTAACTAAAATCTAACTAACTAATAACTAATAAACTAATAACCAATTAATAAAAACTAATACTAATAAAAAAACTAACTAATAGCAAACTAATAAAAACTAATTAAACTAAATAATAACTAAAACTAACCAACAACTAATAACTAACTAACTAACTAATAATAAAATAACAAAAATTAACTAACTAAACTAATAAAACTAACTAAAAACTAATAACTAACTAAAACTAATAAAATAAAAACTAAATAATAAAACTAACTAACTAATAAATAAATAACTAATAACTAAACCTAATAAAACTAATAAACTAATAATAATAAAAATAACTAACTAGTAATAATAATTAATAATAACTAACTAAAAATAGCTAATAAATAACTAATAAAAATAATCATTAAACTAATAATAATAACTAATAAAATAACAAATTAATAAAGAATAATAAGCTAATAAAATAATTAATAAAATGAGATTAAAACTAATTAATAAACTAATTAACTAATAAAACTAACTAATAATAATAATAATAATAATAATAATAATAATAATAATAATAAAACTAACTAAACTAATTAAAAATAATAATAACTAACTAATAACTAATTAAAAATAATAAACTAATAACTAATAATAACTAAACTAAGCTAATAACTACTAATTAATAAAGCTAACTAATAACTCATAGCTAATATAACCTAAATAACTAACTAAAACTAAACCTAAAACTAATATAATTAATAATCAAATAACTAACTAATAATAACTAAAAACTAAATTAATAACTAAACTTACTAATAACTAATAAACTAAAAACTAAATAACAAATAAACTAAAACTAATAAACTAAATAATTAAATAATAACTAACTAAAACAAAATAAAATAATAATTAAATTAGTAAAACTAACTAATAACTAAAACTAATAATAAAATTAATAACTAATAAAAACTAACTAAACTAAACTAATAATAACTAAATAACTAACTAACTAATAAAAATAACTAATAATAATAATAATAATAAACTAAGAAACTAAAAACTAAATAACCTAATAAAACTATCTAAACTAAACCAAAAAAACTAATAAATAATAAATTAAAAATACTAAACTAATAACTAATAACTAAAGCTAAATAAAACTAACTAATAAATAGCCAATAAACTAATACCTAAACTAACTAAAACTAACTAAAGTAATAATAACTAACTAAAAACAAAACAAACTAAACTAAACAAATAATAACAAATAATAATTAATTAATAAATAGCCTAATAATTAATAGAAACTAATAATAAAACTAAACTAATAATTAATAAACTAATAACAAATAATAAATTATAAATTAATAACTAAATAAAACTAACTAAACTAAACATAATAACTAATAAAAACTAATAAAACTAAAAAACTAAATAATAACTAATTAACTAATTAACTAATAATAAACTAATAAACAAAAACTAATAACTAAAATTAATAAATAAAAAACTAATTAACTAATAACTAAAAATTAATAAACTAATAACTAAATAATAAACTAACTAATTAATAAACTAATAACTAAAGAACTAATAAATAACTGATAAAACCTAGTAAACTAAATAATAAACAAAAATAACTAAATAATTAACTAATAAACTAATAACTAAAACTAATAACTAATAACTAAAACTAATAGCTAAAACTAAATAATAAAAACTAAACTAATAAAAGTAATAACTGATAATAAAATTAATAACTAAAACTAATAATAATAATAACTAACTAAAATTAAAAAAACTAATCCTTCATAAAACCTAATAAATAAACTAATAACTAAACTAACTAAACTAATAAACTAATAACTGAACTAATGATAATAAGTAATAATTAACTAACTAATAATTACTAAAATAATAATAAACTAAAAATTTAATAGTAACAATAACTTATAACTAACTAAAAACTAATAAATAAACTATGTAAATAATAATAAATAAACTAAAAACCTAATAAAACTAATAACTAATAACTAATAACTAACTAATGATAACTAAACTAATAATATAACTAATAAGCTAGTAAAAAAAACTAACTAATAACAACAAAACTAACTCATAACAAAAAACTAACTAAAAAACTAAACTAATAAATAAACTAATGACTAATAATAAAGAAACTAATAACTAAAAAATAATAATAACTAAAAAATAACTAATAATTAATAACTAATAAAACTTAATACATAAACTAATAAAACTAATAACTAAAACTAATAAGACTGATAAAAAACTAATAAATAACTAATAATAACTAACTAATAACTAATAAACTAATAAACTAACTAATAATAAAAAATAACTAATAACTAAATAATAAATAAAAACAAAATAAAATAAAACTCATAACTAAATAATAAATAATAATATTAATAACTAACTAATAAAATAAACTAATAATAAAACTAACTAAAACTAACTAATAATAATAACTAATTAATAAAAATAACTAATAATAATAACTAACTAATAAAACTAACTAATAATAACTAATAACGAAAACTAAATAACTAAAAAAAATAATAATCAACCTAATAAAACTAAACTAAAACTAATAAAACAAACTAAAACTACTAAAACTAATGAAATTAAATAACTAAACAACTAAACTAATAACTAAAAAACTAAATAAGTAACTAATAACTAATAAAAAATAAATAACTAACTAACTAAACTAAAATTAATAATTAATAACTAATAAACTAATAATAAACTAAAAACTAAACTAATAATAATGAATGATTAAAACTAACTAATAACTAAACTAATAAAACTAATAATAACTAATAAACTAATAATAACTAAACTAATAACTAATAACTAATAAATAATAAATAATAACTAACTAAAACTAATAATAATAAAACTAAAAATAAAACTAATAACTAACAAATAACTAACTAATAATTAATAATAATTAAAAATAATAATAAATAACTAACTAATAATAAAATAAATAACTAATAAACTTAATAATAACTAAACTAAAACTAACTAATAATAACTAAACTAATAGCTAATAAAAACTAAATAAAAAAATAAAAAACTAATTAACTAATAACTAATAAATAATAATAAAAATAACTAACCGAAAGCTAATAATAACTAATAATAAAAACTATAATATATAACTAATAAAAACTAACTATAACTAATAACTAATAATAACTATTAATAATTAAAATAACTAATAACTAATAAATATTAATAAATTAATAACTAATAATAACTAATAAGTAATAACTAATAAATAAATAATAAATAAACTACTAATAATAACTGGCTGATAATAAAATAAATAAAACTAATAATTAAGCTAATAAGCTAAACTAAATAATAAACTAATAATAATGACTAATAATAACTAACATCTAATAAACTGATAAAAAACTAATAAAATAATAATAACTAATAATAAAATAACTAATTAATTAACTAATAACTAAAACTAACTAACTAATATTAACTAATAAGTAAAAAACCAATAATAATAATAACCAACTAAAATAATAATAATAACTAATAACTAAACTAATAACTATAATAACCAAATTAGTAAAATAATAATAAATATGACTATAATAAATAATAATAATAACTAATAATAAACTAAATAACTAACTAGTAAGTGATAAATAATTAATAATAAGTAAACTAATAACTAACTAAACTAATAACTAATAATATAAAAAAATCTAATAACTAATAACTAACGATAAAAATAATAATAAATAAATTAATAACTAATAATAACTAATAAAACTAATTAAAACTAATATACAATAATAACCTAATAATAATAATAATAAACTAACTAATAAAAACTAAACTAATAACTAATAATAACTAATTAACTAAACTAATAGAACTAATAAAACATAACTAATAAACTAACTTACTAATAATAGCTAATAACTAAAACTAATAATAATAATAAAACTCCCTAATAACTATTAATTAACTAATAAACTTATAACTAATAATAAACTAACTAAAAATAACTAACTAATATCTAAATAATAACTAACTAATAAGAACTAACTAAACCTAATCTATTAACTATAACTAATAACTAACTAATTAACTAATAATTAGTAATAATAATAAACTAATAAACCAGAACTAAACTAATAATAATAAACCAATAACTAATAACTAATAACTAAATAACTAATAATAACTTAAGTAATAACTAAACAAATAAACTAATAGTCTAAACTAACAACTAATAACTAATAAAACTAATAACTAAAAACTAACTAAACTAATAACCTAAATAACTAAACAATAATAACTAATAACTAAAAACCAAACAACTAACTAATAAAAACCTAAAAATTTAAAATTAAGTAAACACTAATAAAATAATAATAATAACTTAAAACTAATAACTAAATAACTAATAAAAAAATTAATAAAAAATAATAACTAATAACTAATAAAACTAAAATATAATAACCTAATAATATTAATATCTACCTAATAATAACTAAATAACTAAACTAAACCTAATAAAAAAACTAAATAATAATAAACTAACTAACTAATAAAACTAAACTAATAAAACTAAATAAACTAACTAAACTAATAAACCAACTAATAATAACTAATAATAAATAACTAAATGAATAAAAACTAATTAATAACTAACAAATAACTAAATAATAAACTAATAACTAAACTAACTAATAATAATAATAAAATTAAAATAAATAATAATAATATAAACTAATAAACTAAACAACTAATAAATAATAACTAAAATAACTAATAAACTAATAAAACTAACTAAAACTAAAACTAACTAATAAAACTAACTAACTAATAACTAATAAATAATAATAACTAAATAAATAACTAAACTAATAACTAACTAATAACTAAATTAATACCTATTAATAATAAACTAATAATAACTAAACTAATAATAATAAACTAATAAAACTAATAACTAAACCTAAACCTGATAATAACTAAAACTAAAAACAAATAACTAATACTAAATTAATAACTAACAAAACTAAAACTAATAATAATAACTAATAACTAATAAAAGCTAAATAAACTAACTAAACTAAACTAAACTAATAAACTAATAATAACTAACTAAACCTAATAATTAAATAACTAATAAAAATAAACTAATAATAAATAACTAACTAATAACTAATAATAATAAACTAAATAAACAAATAACTAATAACTAATAAAACTAATAATTAATAACTAATAACTAACTAAAAAAAAAACAATAATAAGTAATAAATAATAAAACTAATAACTAACTAACAAATAAAAACTAATAATAAACCTAAAAAACTAATAACTACACTAATAACTAATAAACTAATCTAAACTAATAACTAATAATAATAACTACATATAATAACTAAAAATAATAAAAACTAAATAATAAACTAATAAAACTAATAACTTATAATAACCTACACTAATAAACTAAAAAACTAACAAAACTAATAAATTAATAACTAATAATAAACTAAAAAACAAATAAACTAAAACTTATAGTAATAATAACTAAACGGAATAACTAATAAAACTAGTTATAAAAACTAATAAAAAAATAACCTAACTAAAACAAATAACTAATAAATATAATAAACTAACTAAAAACTAACTAATAATAACTAAAAATAATAATAATAACTAACTAATAACCGATAAAAACTAAACTAATAAATAGCTAATAAAACTAATAACTAAACTAATAATAAAATAAATAATAACTAAAAACTAACTAACTAATAAACTAAAAGCTAGAATAATAACTAATAATAACTAATAATAAATAATAATAACTAAATAATAAAACTAATAAAAACTAAAATAACTAATAATAAACCTAATAAAACTAAATAACTAAACTAACTAATAAATAACTATCTAATAAAAAATTAATAAAACTAATAATCTAATAAACTAATAAAAATAATAACTAAATAACTAATAAAACTAATAAACTAATAACTAATAATAAACTAATAATAATAATAATAATAATACCTAATAAAATAAAACTAACCAAATAAACTAACTAAACCAAAAGCTAACTAATAAACTAATAACTAAAACTAACTAAAAACTAAAAACCTAATGATAAAAACTAAATAACTAATAACTAAACTAAAATAAAAATAATAAACTAACTAATAAACTAAATTACTAGTAAACTAAACTAATAAACTAATAACTAACTAACTAATAACTAATAATAACTAAGTAATAATAACTAAACTAAATAACTAATTAATAATAACTAATAACTAATAAATTCATTACTAAACTAACTAACTAATAAAAAATAACTAACTGAACAAAAACTAACTAACTAATAATAACTAAACTAATAACTAAACAAATAACTAATAACTAACTAATAAACTAAACTAAAAAACTAATAATAATAATTAAAAACTAATAACTAATAAAATTAAATAAAATAACTAACTAACTAACTAATAATAAATAATAAATAATAAAAAAATTAATAATAATAATAACTAATAAAACTAACTAATAACTAATAAAAATGAAAAATTAACTAATAACTAAAACTAACTAAACCAAAATAATAACTAAACTAATAACTAACTAATAACTAATTAATAAAAACTAATAACTAATAACTAAACTAATAAACTAATAATGAACTAATAACTAATTAATAATAATTAACTAACTAATAAACCTAATAATAATAAACTAATAAATACAAAATAAATAATAAAATAAATAAAAACAAACTAATAAATAATAATTAATAACTAAAACTAATAACCAAACTAACTAATAAACTAACTAAATTAATAACTAAACTAAATAACTTACTAATTAAAAAAAACTAACTAAACTAAAAACTAACTAAGAATAATAAAAACTAAATAACTAAACTAAACTAATAAACTAAACTAATAAACTAAAAACTAAATAACTAATAACAAATAATAAATAACAAATAATAAATAAACTAAATAATTAACTAATAATAACTAATAACTAAAAAACTAATAACTAAACTAATTAACTAATAATAAAAAACAAAACTAATAATAAATAACTAACTAAAATAAAACTAACTATTTAATAATAACAAAACTAATAATTAAACAAATAACTAACAATTAAGTAATAAATTAAACTAAAAAACTATTAAACTAAACTTGAAACTAATAATAATAACTAAAATGTAATAACTAATAAAATAAATAAAATAACTAACTAACTAACTAATAATAAATAATAAAAGTAAATAATTGAATAACAAATAATAATAACAATAATAACTAATAACTAAAACTAATTAAACCTAAATAATAACTAAGTAATAACTAACTAATAAAACTAATAACTAATAACTAATAACTAAACTAATAATAAACTAATAAACTAATAATAATAACTAATAACTAACTAACTAGTAAATAACTTATAAAACTAATAACTAATAACTAAAATAAAACTAATAATAACTAAATAATAAGTAATCAATAACCTAACTAAAAATTAAACTAATAACTAAAAAAACTAATAATTAATAAACTAAAACTAATAATAACTAACTAATTAATACTAACTAATCACTAAAAAAATAACTAAACTAAAAACTAACTAAACTAACTAACTAATAACTAAAAACTAAATTAATAAAACTAAAAAATTAACAGCTAAAACTAACTAACTAAAACTAAAATAATAATTAAATAACTAAAATAATAATAATAACTAAACTAATAACTAATAACTAATAAAAAGTAACCTAATAAATAATAATAATAATAATTTTCATAAACTAATAAAACCAATTACTAAACTAAATAAAATAAAACTAACTAATAAATAATAATAAAATTAAATAACTAAACTAATAAATAAAACTAACTAACTAATAACAATATAACAAAAACTAATAAAACTAAGAACTAAAACCTAATAACTAAAAATAAAAATAAAAATCTAATAAACTAAACTAATAAACTAAATAATAAATACTAAACAATAAACTAAAATAATAAACTAAATAAAAAAACTAATAAATAACTAAATAACTAATTAATAATAAAAACTGAAAACTAATAACAAAATAATTAAACGCAAACTAATAACTAATAAGATAACCTAATTAATAATAAAACTAATAATAACTAATAAATTAAAAACTAATAAAATTAACTAATAAAACTAATAAACTAAAAACTAAGCTAAACTAACTAACTAAACTAATAAAATTAATAAAAAACTAACTAGCTAGTAAACAAATAATTACTAAAAAACTAACTAATTAAACTAATAAATAACAAAGTAATAAAACTAACTAATAACTAACTAATAATTAAATAATAAAATAACTAAAACTAATACTAATAACTAAATAACTAACTAAACTAAAGTAAAAAAATAAAAACAAACTAATAATAAGAAATAAAACTAAATAAACAACTAAAATAACTAAACTAAATAATTAATAAAACTAACTAATAATAATAAACTAATAAAAACTAATAACTTATAACTAATAATAATAAGTAATTACTAATAATAAAATCAAAAACTAACTACTAATAATAAATAAAAACTAAAACTGATAAAACTAAAAAAATAATAAGTAATAATAAAAGTAACTAAACTAACTAAACAAATAATAAAATTAATAATAATCTAATAAAAACTAATCAAAACCAATAACTAACTAAATAAATTGATAAATTAAGCTAATAATAATAATAATAACTAAAACTAAACTAACTATAAACTAATAAACTTAATAAATAATAAAAAGTAAATAAAAACTAAGTAAAAACTAATAATTAATATCTAAACTAACTAATAAACTAATAAATAAATAAAATAAAATAAAACTAAACTAACTAACTAATAACTAACTAATAAAAACTAATAAACTAATAACTAATAACTAAACTAAATGAATAACTTTTAAACTAACAACTAAACCTAATAACCTAATAAAACTAACTAAAACCAATAAAACTAACTAATAAAATTACCTAACTAATAAATTAAAAAAACTAACTAACTAACTAATAACCAAAAACTAAAATGAAAACAAACTAATAACTAACTAAACTAAAAAAACTAACTAATTGAATTGAAAAACTAAAATAAATAAGTATCTAATAACTAAATAAACTAGCTAATAACTAATAAATAAAACTAAAATAACTAACTAAATAAAACTAATAAAACTAATAATAATAATAACTAATAACTAAACTAAACCTAAAAAACTAATCTAAAAGACTAGTTAAATAACTAACTAATAATAATTAAACCTAATAACTAATAGTTAACTAAACTAACTAATAATAAATTGAACTAATAGACTAACAAACTAACTATCTAAAAATAATAATAAACTAATAATTAAAACTAATAAGTAATAATAAATTAATAATAAACCTAAAAAACTAAACTAATAACCTAATAAACTAATAACTAATGAAATAACTAACTAAAAACTAATAATAATAATAATAATAATAATAATAACAAAACTAATAAACTAATAAAATAATAATTAACTAAATAACTAATAATAAAACTAATAAAACTAAAACTAAACCTAAACTAATAAAATAAAACACAATAACTAAAATAAAACTAATAACTAATAAATCCTAAAAAACTAATAAACTATTAATAATAAACTAATAAAACTAACTAATAAAACTAACTAACTAATAAATAATGAACTAAAACTAATAATAATAAAACTAAAACTAATATAATAACTAATAATACCAAAAACTAACTTATAATAATAAATAACTAATAATAATAAAACTAATAAAATAACTAAACTAAAAATGACTAACCTAATAAATAATAATAACTAAAATAACTAACTAAATTAAAATAATATAATAATAATAAATAAAATAAAAATAAAACTTTACTAATACAATAAACAATATACTAAAACAAACTAATAATAATAAACTAATAAAACAAATAAAATAAAACTCATAGCTAATAACTAAACTAAAAAATTAATAATTAATAACTAATAAAATAATAAATAATAAAATAACTAAACTAATAATAAATAATAATAATATCTAACTAATAAAATTAAAAACTAGTAAACTAATAATTAATAATAAAAACAAATAAAACTAATAACTAAAAGACTAATAAACCTAAACCTAAAACTAATAAACAAATAATAATAATAATAATAATAATAATAATAATAATAATAATAATAATAATAATAAAATAATAAAAAAAACTAAACTAAAAACTAAAAACTAATAATTAAATAAACATCTAATAACTAACTAATAAAAAAACTAATAAACAAAAAACTAATAATTAATAATAGACTTGTTAACTAATAACTAATAAAACTAACTAAAAAACTAATAAAAAAAAATAAAACTAATAATAAAAACTAACTAATAATAACTAATAATAACTAACTAACTAACTAATAACTAATAATAATAATTAACTAAACTAATATAACTAATAATAACTAACTAATAAACTAAATTAATAACTAACTAATAAAATTAATAACTACTAAGAACTAATAATAACTAATAATAAATGAATAAACTAATGACAAACTAATAATAATTAATAAATAATTAATTAATTAACTAAAACTAAAATTTAATAATTAATAACTAAACTAATAAATTATAATAATAAAAATAATTTAACTAAAAATATTATTCTAATAAACTAACAAACAACAAATAAATAATAACTAATAAAATAATTAAACAAAATAACTAACTAAAAACTAATAAAACTAAACTAATAATTAAACTAACTAAACTAATAACTAATAATAAAATAAATAAAACTAATAAATAAAAAACTAATAAACATAAACCTAAAACTAAAAAAAAAAAATAATAATAATAAAACTAATAATAATGAAAAACTAAACTAAAAATTAATAACTAATAATATAATAAATATCTAATAACTAATAAAAAAAACTAATAAAAACTAATAAACAAAGAAATAATAACCCAATACAATAAAACTAACCAACTAATAAAACTAACTAAAAAACTAATAAAAAACAAAAACTAATAATAAAACCTAACTAATAATAACTAATAATAACTAACTAACTAAATAATGACTAATAATAATAATTAACTAAACTGATATAACTAATAATAACTAACTAATAAACTAAACTTAAATCTAACTAATAAAGCTAGTAACTATTAATAACTTATAATAACTAATAATAATCAAATAAACTAATGATTAACTAATAATAATAACTTACTAATAATAATTAATAAATAAAAAAACTAATTAAAACTAAAAACAAATAACTAATAAATAAACTAATAATTAATAATAATAAAAATAAATTAACTAAAAAATAATATACTATAAACTAACTAATAACTAATAAATAATAACTAATAAAAATAATTAAACTAAATAACTAACTAAAAACTAATAAAACTAAACTAATAATTAAACTAACTAAACTAATAACTAATAATAAAAATAAATAAAACTAATAACTAAAAAACTAATAAACCTAAACCTAAAATTAATAAAATAATAATAATAATAAAATTAATAATAATAAAAAACTAAACTAAAAACTAAAAACTAATAATAAAATAAATATCTAATAACTAACTAATAACTAAACTTACTAATAAAAATAATTAATAAACAAATAACTAATAACTAACTAATATAGACTTACTAACTAATAACTAATAGAACTAACAAAAAAACTAATCAAAAATAAAAACTAATAATAATAACTAATTAATAATAAGTAATAATAACTAACTAACTAACTAATAACTAATAATAATAATTAACTAATATAACTAATAATAACTAACTAATAAACTAAATTAATAACTAACTAATAAAACTAATAACTACTAATAGCTAATAATAACTAATAATAAACTAATAAACTAATGACTAACTAATAAATAAATAGAAAACTAACTAAAACTAAAAATTAATAACTAATAACTAAATTAATAAATAATAATAATAATAATAAATTAACTAAAAAATAATATACTATTAAACTAACTAATAATTAATAAATAATAACTAATAAAAATAATTAAATTAACTAACTAACTAAAAACTAATAAAATTAAACTAACTAAACTAATAACTAATAAACCTAAAAACTAAAAATAATAAACTAATAATTATAATAACTAACAAATAAACTAAAAAAACTAACTATAATAAAAACTAATAACTAAACAGCTAAAATACTAATAGCTAATAAACTAATAACTAAGCTAATAATAACTAAAAACCAAAATAATGACTAAACTAATAATAACTAAAAAACTAAACTAATAAAACTAATAACTAATAAATAAACTAAAACTAGTAAAACTAATAATAAAACTAACTAATAATAATAATAAAAGTAATAAAAAACTAATAATAACTAAAAAATAATTAAACTAAATAACTAAATAAATAATAATAATTAACTAATAATTAATAACAAAATTAATAAAATTAATAACTAACTAAATAATAAAGTGATAATAAACTAAACTAAATAAAACTAATAAATAAATTAACTAATAACTAATAAAACTAATAAATACTAAAACTAATAATAATAATAATAATAATGATAATAATAATAATAATAATAATAATAATAATAATAATAATAATAAATTACTAAACTAATAAAACCTAATAACTAATAATAGTAACTAATTAATAACTAATAAATTAATAAACTAATAAAACCAAATTAATAAAACTAATAATAACTAATTAATAATAATAACTAAAAATAACAAATAATAGTAAACTAATAATTAAAAAAAACTAACTAAACTAACTAACTAAAAACTAAATAACTAAACTAAAACTAACTAATAATTAAACCTAAACCTAAACTTAATAATAATAAACTAAATAAAATAACTAAAAACAACTAACAATAATAATAACTAATATCTAATAATAAACTAAATAACTAATAATAACTAAACTAGTAATAATAATAATCTAATAAACTATATAACTAAAATAACTAACAAAACTAAACCTAATAATAATAATAATAATAAAACTAATAACTAACTAATTACTAACCTAATAAACTAAACTAAAAATAATAATAATAATAACTAATAACTAAAACTAACTAATAAAATAAATAATTAACTAATAATAAACTAAAATTAATAACTAACTAATAATAATAAATAATAACTAAAAAAATAATAAACTAATCACTAATAAAATAAAAACTAATAACTAAAACTTAATAATAATAATAACTATAATAACTAACTAATAACTAATAACTAATAAATAAAAAAAATAATAACTAATAAACTAACCAACCAAAAAAAAAAACTAATAAATAATAATAAAAACTAAATAAAACTAATAACTAACTAATAAATATAATAATAGTAATAATAATAATAATAATAATAATAATAATAATAATAAAATAAATAATAAAATAATAATAATAAATAATAAACTAAAATAACTAATAATAATAACAACTCAATAATATAACTAAAATTCATAATCACCAACTACCTAATAATAATAACCAATAACTAAATAACTAAGCTAATAACTAAAATCTAACTAACTAATAATAACTAACTAAAAACTAATAATAATAAATAAATAAATAACTAAACTAACAACTAATAATTAATAAAATAATAAAGTTAACTAATAATAAAATTAATAATAACTTATAACTAATAATAATAATAATAACCTAATCATAATAAATAAAAACTAATATAAAACTTAAAATACTAATAAACTAATAAGCTGAATAACTAAAACTAATAATAATAACTAAACTAAATAACTAGTAAAATTAATAATAATAACTAATAAATAAATAACCTAACTAAACTAATAATTAATAACTAATAATAAACTAACTAAAAACTAACTAAATAAAACTAAAACTAATAAAAACTAAACTAATAAATAATAAAACTAAAAAACTTATAACTAAACTAATAATAAAATAGTAACTAACTAAAAAATAACTATAATAACTATAACTAATAATGAAATAATAATATAATGGAACTAAAAAATAAACTAAATATAATAATAAATAAACTAATAACTAATAATAACTAATAACTAACTAAATTAATAACCTAAATAACTAAACTAATAATAACTAATAACTAAAAACCAACTAATAAATAAAAACTTAAATAATTAAAACTAAGTAAAAACTAATAAACTAATAATAATGACTAAAAACTAATAACTAAATAACTAATAATAAACTAATAATAAATAATAACTAATAACTAATAAAACTAAAAGCTAATAACATAATAATATTAATAACTAACTAATAATAACTAAATAACTAAAATAAACCTAATTAAAAACTCAAAAATAATAAAACTAAAACTAAATAATGTTAAAATAACTAACTAATAAAACTAAACTAATAATCTAATAAACTAATAAAAATTAAATAAACTAACTAAACTAATAAACTAACTAATAATAATTAATAAATAATAATAATAAATAACTAAACTAATAAAAACTAACTAACTAATAACTAACTAATAACTAAATAATAAACTATTAATTTATAGCTAACTAATAACTAGTAATTTATAGCTATTCAAAATTAAAAAAAAAAGAATGAAATATATTAATGATATAAGTAATGAACTGATGTAATAATTCTTAAAAATAAAGAATATATTCATAAAATTAAGTAAGTTATAAAAGACCAAGAGAGAGAGGCAGCGTGAAGTGAGAATGTAAAATGTAGGCATTAAGAACATTCTCGAGAAAAAGCTTGTGAACAAGAAGCTATTAGCATCAATAATAAGAACTAATAAAGTTTTTATTTAATTATTAGTTTGATTAGTTATTATTTAATTATTAGTTAGTTAGTTTTAAATAATAAGAACTAATAAAGTCTTTATTATTATTAGTTTTATTAGTTATTATTTAATTATTAGTTAGTTAGTTTTAGTTATTAGTTATTATTAGTTTAGTTATTGGTGTTATTATTTATTATTATTATTAATTAGTTTAAGTTTAGTTAGTTATTTATTAATTAGTTATTAATTATTAGTTAGTTATTTAGTTTTTTAGTTTAATTACTTTTACTTTAGTTTTATTAGGTTTATTATTATTAGTTTTTAGTTTAGTTAGTAGTTATTATTAGTTAGTTTTATTAGTTAATTATTATTAGTTAGTTTATTTTAATTACTTTTATTATTAGTTTATTTTATTAGTTAGTTAGTTATTATTATTTTTTACAATTATTTAGTTATTAGTTTAGTTTTATTTACTTTTTTTTATTATTTTAGTTTTTGGTTATTATTTATTATTAGTTAGTTTTATTAGTTATTAGTTAGTTATTAGTTAATTATTTATTAGATTTTTATTAGTTTTATTAGTTGTAGTTATTAGTTTTGTTCTTTAGTTATTAATATTACTTATTATTAGTTAATTTAGTAGTTATTTATTAGTTTAGTTTTTTAGTTAGTTATTCTTATTATTAGTTATTTTAGTTAGTTTTTGATTATTAGTTAGTTTAGTTATTCATTTATTAGTTAGTTTTTAGTTAATTTACTTTTATTATTATTTTTTAGTTATTATTAGTTATTAGTTTATTAGTCTTTAGTTTTGTTATTATTTAGTTGGTTTAGTTACTAGTTAGTTTATTAATTTTAGTTAGTTGTGGTTATTAGTTATTATTATTTAGTTTTTTGGTTTATTATTATTGGTTTATTATTAGTTATTTATTTATTATTATTATTAGTTTAATTATTAGTGTTATTAGGTTTAATTTTATTAGTTTTTTTATTTTATTAGTTGTTGGTTTTTTTAGTTTTTATTATTATTATTATTAGTTTAGTTATTTTAGTTTTATTATTTAGTTTTAGTTATTAGTTATTAGTTATTAAATTTAGTTATTTATTATTTGTATTATTTAGTTTATTGGGTTTTATTTGTTAGTTATTTAATTATTAGTTTATTAGTTAGTTAGTTTATTAGTTTTTATTTAGTTAGTTTTTTTTATTTATTAGTTTAGTAGTTTTTATTAGTTTTTATTAGTTATTAAGTTTAGTTTAGTTAATTTTATTTAGTTATTAATTTATTATTAGTTTGTTATTAGTTTATTAGTTATTAGTTTAGTTTTATTATTAGTTTTATTATTTATTAGGTTATTTATTTATTAGTTATTTGTTTGTTATTACTAGTTATTATTAGTTTAGTTTAGATTATTTAGTTTTTAGTTTGTTATTACTTGTTTTGTTAGTTTTAGTTAGTTTAGTTATTAGTTACTTATTAGTTAGCTTTATTTAGTTTTTGCTCTTAGTTAGAAGTTAGTCCATGAAACTAGAATTAGGTTAGGATCTTGGAATATATGTACTCTTATAGGTAAATTAATGGAATTAATAGATATTATGGTTCATAGAAAGATAAATATTTTATGTGTTCAAGAAACTAAATGGGTTGGGGAGAAGGCCAAGGAGATTGATAGTTTAGGTTTTAAACTTTGGTATTCGGTAAAGTCGAACTAGAAATGGTGTAGGTGTGATTATAGATAAAAGATTGAAGGATAATGTTATAAATATTAATAGATTTGGAGATAAAATTATAGCTTTAAAATTTATTGTTGATACTAAGATTATCAATGTTATAAGTGTCTATGCTCCTCAAGTAGGTTTGGAGGTAAGCGTGAAAGAAAATTTTTGGAATGAATTAGAGGGATTAATACAAAAGATACCTCTTGAAGAAAAAGTATTTATTGGAGGAGATTTAAATGGACATGTTGGTAGAGTGGTAAAAGATTTTAAAAGTATTCATGGTGGTTATGGATTTAGAGTGACTAATGAAGAAGGTTTGCTAACATATTATTTAAGAAAAGAGATGAACATATTATTACTTATAAAAATGGATCTAGTAAAACACAGATTGATTATTTTCTGATAAGAAAAATAGATCGTTTAGATTGTAAAGATTGTAAGGTCATTCCAAGTGAAAATCTAAGTACCCAACATCGATTGTTAGTTTTAGATTTTAACATGAAAGATTGTAAGAGAAAAAATAAACCAAATTATTGTCCTATAATTAGATGGGGACACTTAAAGAACACAAATAAAAATATTTTTAAGAGGAAGCTACAAGAGATTAGAATTTGGGATGTTCATGAGAAAGCTAACATTATGTGGGAAAAATAGCAAATGAAATTAAGCAAGTTGCTAAAGATGTGCTTGGAGAATCAAAAAGAAAAGCTTCCTTTAATAAGAATAGTTGGTGGTGGAGTCAGTGTAAGAAAAGATAAAAATATGAAGTATTGTTATAAAATTTGGTTTAGATGTAAAACTTCAGAGAATTGGAAAAGATATAAAGTGGCTATAGAGATTCTAAGAAAGTTGTATATGATGCAAAAAAATTTAGCTTTTAGTGATTTATACAATAGATTAGATACCAAAGAAGGTGAAAGATGTATGTATAAGTTATCCAACCAAAGAGATAGGAGAAGTAAAGACATAGTTCAAGTGAGGTGTATTAAGGATGAAAATAATAAAATGCTTTTTTTAGAAAATGATATTGAAAATAGGTGGATGAGGTATTTTGATAAACTTTTCAATGAAGGATCTGAAAGTAAAATTGATTTTAGCAACCTTAATACCCTAAACAAAAATAGAGAATTTCATTTTTATCGTCGTATTAGTAAATCTAAAGTTAGTTTAGCTTTAAAGAAAATGAAATGTGGAAAAGTAGTAGGGTTGGATAATATTCCAATAGAAGTGTGGAAATGTTTAGGAGTTCAAGGAATTTCTTAGAAATCTTTTAATGTCATTTTAAAGACTAAAAGATGCTAGATGAGTGGAGAAGGAGTTTGTTGGTTCCTATATTTAAGAATAAAGGTGATGCACAAGAGTGTGCAAATTATAGAGGAATTAAGTTAATGTGCCATACATTAAAATTATGGGAGAAATTATGCATAGGTTATGATGTGATACAAGTTTCTCACAATCGGTTTGGTTTCATGCCGTAGATCTACTATGGATGTTATACATTTGTTAAGGGGTTTGATGGAGAAGCATAGAGAAAGTAACGTGGATCTACGTATGATATTTATTTATTTAGAGAAAGCTTATGATAAAGTTTCAAGTGATGTTCTTTGGAGAGTTCTAGAATAGAAAGGAGTTAATATTGGTTATATTCAAGTCATTAAGGATATGTATACTAGAGCTGTTACTTGTGTCCAAACACATGGAGGATTGACAATATTTTCCTATTTTAGTTGGATTACATCAAGGATCAACTTGAAGCCCTTATCTTTTTTTACTTTAGTTATGGATGTTCTTACTAGGCATTTATAAAAACATGTTCCTTGGTGTATGCTTTTTGCTGATGACATTCTTCTTGTTGATAACACTAGAGAGGGAGTCCAACAGAAACATGAATTATGGATGTCAACTCTAGAGTCTAAAGGTCTTCATTTAAGTAGATCTAAAATTTAATAAAACTCTAGAGGTGGATGTCATACTCTAAAGGTGGATGTCAACTCTAGAGTTTTATTATTTATTATTTATTTATTATTTATTATTTATTAGTTTTATTAGTTATTATTTTAGTTAGTTATTAGTTAGTTATTATTATTATTATTATTAATTATTTATTATTATTATTAGTTAGTTGTTATTAGTTATTAGTTTAGTTTTATTAGTTTATTTAGTTGGTTTATTAATTTTATTTTTTAGTTATTAGTTAATAGGTTTTGTTATTAGTAAGTAGTTTAGTTTTAGTTATTTTTATTAGCTATTAGTTATTATTAGGTTTTAGTTTATTAGTTTTAGTTAGTTTTATTAGTTATTATAGTTAGTTTATTAGTTTTTTAGGTTTATTATTATTAGTTTGTATTAGTTATTAGTTATTTATTAGTTAGTTATTATTATTAGTTATTTATTTTATTAGTTTTTATTAGGTTTATTATTAATTTATTATTATTATTATTTATTATTAGTTATTAGTTTTATTTATTATTTATTAGTTATTAATTTAGTTATTATTTTTAGTTTAGTTTAGTTTTATTATTTAGTTATTAGTTATTTTAATTTTATTAGTTAATTATTATTATGTTATTATTATTTATTTCTATTATTTATTAATTAGTTATTAGTTAACTTAAAGAAAATTTCATTTGATTTAGTTAATTTTGAAAAGATGAATGTATGATTTCAAATGACATACAACATTTAGCATGATTGGAAAGGAATAATAAGACATAAAACACATGTTTCATTCAATCAAACTAATTCCCAAGGACAATCATGTCAAATAAAACAAGTTAAAATAAACTAAAGCTTTTTTTATGTATCATTTTTGAAGTCATGTTTGATTTGTTTTAAGAATGTGAAGAGAAGTTTGTTGATCCTAACCCATTCCCATTTTTGTGACTTCATTTGGTTGAATGAAAAGGTAATTAGGAGAATTTTATGAGTTAATTAAGTCATCTTTATGCTTTAAGTACATTAATTAACCCTTACCTATATCACCTTAACATAACTAATCAAATAAATACTAGACAACATGAAATGTATAAAATAAAATTGCAATGATCCTAAGAAATGAAAGGGCCTAATGCAATTTGGCTCAAAATTAATGATTAAATAAATTAAGAGATTTAATTAAGTACACTTATGGTTTTCCCACACATGTGAGCTAACAATAATTTCCTTAAATGACTTTAGGGTATTAAACACCTAAAGACCTACCCCTCAATTAAGTAATTAGGATCAAATGTTTTTTTTAGATTTTAATTAGATTAATGAAATCATTAATCATCTAATTAAATTTAAACTTAATTGCCACATGGGTTAACTATCCTCCAAATGAGGTAGACTTAGGAAAAATATTAGGAAAGAGATCCCAATTTAATCCCTAAGTCTTCTCACTATTAAATAGTGACAAATAAGCCCAATTAATTAATTAATTTACTGTTCATGTGATTAATTAACCCTTAATCAAGTTAATTAGCCCTTAATCAAATTAAGACTCAATTTGCAAATTATCCTAATTAATTAATCAATAAATCCCAAGAAAATTAGGGGAGGCATAGGTCATTCTCCTAAATAATCTTAAAAATTTTGGGATTAATTAATTAATTGTTTAGGGAGTAATTAAATTTTCAATTAAACTCTAATTAAGCTCTAATTACTATTCAAAATCAATTAAGGATATTTTAATAAATTCCTCTCTTAAATAACTTCAAAATAAATATATATTTATATTTTCTATGATTTCTCTATGATTTAATATGATTTTCCAAAGTTTTAGTTGATTTAAATGATTTTTCATTATTTTTATAAAGTTTTTTATTTTATTTAAACTAAATTAGACTATTTGAGCTTTGGAATACAATATCTCCCAATCCAAAAATTTGTTTGACTTGAAATTTTTATGTTATATGAATTTTTACTTTAGTTTAAATCCTTAAAAATTTCAAATCAATCTAATGTGTATTTTTGGTTTAATTAATTAAATTTTATTTTCAATAAAACTCCAATTAAGCTCAAAATATTCAGTACCATTTGGGGATTTTGGTTTGTTAGATTCCTCTTAGAAAGAAGAATCCAATGAGCCCTTATTTACAATTCTTAGTTAAGTATTTTATTTTTATGAATTTTTGAAGTTCTAGGTGATTTAAATAATTTTTAAAAGTAGAAAATCCAAAATTTTCTACTTATCCCAGTCAGCATCGCACAGCGTTGATGTAGTAATTCGGTCTCATGTGGCACGACAAGATTGGCTGCATGGTTCCGTGTGTCACATGGTACCACGTGACGCAGTTAGCTCATGCGGTGCTGTGTTAGCAAATGAGCGGGAAAAGGAGAGATGGCACACAGTTCTGATCGGACCTTTTGATCACAAATCGGATGGTCCAGGTCGAATCTGCATGATCTAAGGGCCAAAAATGTGCAGATCTAGCATGAAATTGCATTCGTTCATTTTCTAGTCATGGGATCAGACGATTGCTGCTTCTCGGCCTATGAAAGCGGTAGAAATAGTGCAAATCGATGAGATTTTCAAGATTTTTATGAAATCTAAACAAAATATTATTATAATGGGCTCATTTTCACATCGATTCACACCGGAAAGCTTCTATTTTTGTATTGGGACTAAATGCAATGAAAAATGCAAGGGTTTTCCAAAGAAATTCCTAAAATCATGTCAAAGTCATAACAAACAAAAGCTCTTAAGGCTAGGAATGGCTCTTGAAGATTATCTCACCAAGGATGATTTTTGACAACGGTGATGATCAGAGCATGCTCCTGAATGTAAAAAGAAGCTTTGGAATGGATCTAGACTGTTGCCTCCTTTGGAATTAAGTATCCACCAATGGTTGCCACTTCCTCACCAAAATATGCTTATTTTTGATGGTTTTCACTCCAAAATAAAGTGGGGATGGTTGCTTGTTGGTTTGGGAGCTCTACACGAGTGAAATGAGGGCAGTAGAAAAAAAAAATAGGCTTCTATTTTCTTATATTTGGTTTTATTTTTAAATCCCCTTTTTTCATTGTGATTTTTGGCCCCTAGTGGATGTCCTATGGCTTGGGGTGATTGAGAATGGTAGGAAATCATCCTCGATGGCTTCACTTGAGTGGAGGAAGGTGTGAGAATGCAGCCAAGGCAAGGGGAGTGGGAGTCCTTCCTTACCAAGTGTTCCAATGTGGGAGGTGAGGTGAATTCAACTTCCCATGAGTCATGGCTGACCCCACCACCTCTTGGGCTAGGCTGATCAGCATCGTTGGAGCCTAGGTGGACCAATGGATGAGTGCCAAGTTGCTAAGGAAGAGAAATGACCATTAAGGTGAGTATTGTTTCTCATGGGGTGCCCTTGAACTAAAGGCAGAGTGATCATTTGGTATTGGATTTGATTTGGGTAGATTTGAAATGAGTCAAAAGTGAATTGGACCAAAGTTCATATCATTTGGAGTTCAATTGGTTCAATTTGACTCAATTTGACCCATTTGGGTCAAATTGGGTCAAAATGGGTTAGGTTGACAAATTGGTAAAATTGGGTCAAACCAAGGGTTAGGTTAAGTTCAAATGACCATTTAGAGTGCATTGGTTCAATTGGTTTCAATAAATTTGGCCTAGGTTGGATTTTGATTTGACCCATGTTGGCCATTTAGGTCAATTTGGGTCAACTTAGTTTAAGAGGGTCAATTGGGTTAGGTTTGGCTCAATTGAAGGACAAGACATGTTCAATATTTACTTTGGGTTGATTTGACATATTGGTTTCAATGGATTTGGCTTAGGAGATAAATTGGCTAGTTTGGGTTATTATGGGTTAAAGGGTTGACTTGGTCAACGGGATAGGCTAACTTGGTTTGACCAAATTTATGATAATTGCTCAATCTAAGGTGATCAAAAATCATGTCATGAAGTTTGGATTTGTTTGATTTTGTGTTGAGTTTGATTTAGCTTGATGATTATAGAGTTCATTTATATTTGGATAGATGATTGAGGGAATGATTAATTTAAGAGAAAATCCATTGGTTTTGATTTGATTTAGATAGGATTTGGCCAAGTTCAAGGAATTGGCTTAAAGAGCTTGAATTGGATTTTGACTTGATTTTAGACTTGGTTTTGCTCATGGAATTCAATCATAAGGTTTATAGAGAATTTTGAGCTTGGATTTGATCATGGGATTGAATCATTTGAAGTTGGATTTGAATTGTAATTTAATAGTTTGGTTGAAAGATTGAATTGATATTTGAGAAAATCAAATGAATTGGGATTGGTTTGAATTTGAGTTTGATCATGGATTTCAATTAAATGATTTAGAATTCAGATTTGGATTTGGATTTGAAATTGAATTTGAGGTTTGGTTAGAAATTTGGATTTGAATTGAATTTAAGAAGGTGTACATGAATTGGATTTAGGCTACATTATAGGTGATTTTCCTAGGTCCCTGAGGCATGGCCTAATCTTATGATTAACCCTTCTAAGTCTTTAAGCTTAGGTTAAGTGTTCACCTAATCACTAAAATTGTCTTATGACTAAGAAAGGCATAGTGTCTAGATGACTCATAAATTTAAGAAGACGAGGTTGAGAACTCACTCCAAAAGTGAGGTCAATAAGATTTATGTTTTATGTTTTTTTTAGGTTTATTTTTAGGTTGATTTTTTTAGGTTTAGGTCTTTATTTAGTTTTTATTTTATTTTAAGTTTATTTTATTTTTATATTAGGTTTAGTTTTTATTTTTATTTGTTTTTTTAATTTTTAGTTTATTTTATTTTATTTTAGTTTTTATTTTTTATTATATTTTATTTTTAGGTTTAGGTTTAGTTTTTTGTTTAGGTTTTTATTTTATCTTTATTTTATTTTATTTAACTTTAGGTTAATTTATATATTTTATTTTAAGGTTTTTAGGGTTTAGGGTTATTTCAGTTTAGTTTATTTTAGTTTAGGTTTATATTTATTTTTTATTTTTTGTTTATTTTATTTTTTTTAGGTTTAGGTTTTTTTTTTAGTTTAGGGTTTAGGTTTTATTTATCATTTATTTTTAAGCTATGTTTTTAGAGTTTAGGGTTTTAGGATTTAGGGGATTTAGGGTTTTAGGGTTTAGGGTTTAGGGTTCTAGGTTTAGGGTTAGTTTTAGGGTTTAGGGTTTAGGGTTTTTTTTTTTTGGTAGGGGGAATTTTATTGCCACAAAAAGAGGGTTACAAGATCCTTAAATGGGATAAACTCCATCAAAGAGCTACAAATAAAAGAGTAAATATAAAATACAACCAAAAGCAAAGTAAAAGAGTAAAGGAAAGCAAAGATACAAATTGATTAACATAGATAAGCCAATGGATAGATTAGGGCCAAAGCTCTTTAGGATGAGAGAGAATGCATGACACTAGAGCAAACGCAAGAGAACAAGAGAAGTGCACCAAAATTGTAGAAAGATAGAAATTAGAGGTTAAAATCTGACAAAATGAAAATTGAAAGCATAAGCGAGAAAGATTATAAAGTAGTGTGATAGAGAAGGCTCGATCATCACATCAAATTGGGTGATGCAAATATGAGCATCAAACTTTGAAGGGTTACAACATAAGAGCTACTACCAAACCAAAAAGGTGAAATCATCACAACCATCAACAAATCGTGGGAAGATAGCAACCATTTGTTGAAAGTTTTTAAGCCTTAGTACATAACAACATAAGCAAACCATATACATGATAAAAAGGATACAACAAAGAATGGATAGGGGATCCCATGCAGAATAAATATCATCAATATAGTCACCATGGCATGAGAAACCCTACACATATGAAAATGAACTTCCAGATCCACCTTATTTTAAACCAGAGGAAAGAGTTTAATTAGACCAGCATGAAAATCCACCACAAGAAAATAATAGAAAGGGTCCGTCAGAGGAAAGAAACAATACACAACTCGTTGAAAATCCTGCTGAAATCCAGCAAGGCAAATAAACAAGCATGTAAATAACTCCAACCCAAACATATAGGACATATATGAAGTTAATGACCAGCAAGTGTATAGCAAAATAGCATAACCCAAACTCAAATTACAACGAAATGCAAGTTTAGAGACAAGATGGGAATGCGGTGATTAGGCAGACCAGAAGGCACACATAATAAGTTACTCCCCACCACAAACAGCTCTAAATTAAGACAATCAGAGAGACAACCCTAGAAGCAGCTTGCTAGGCATAAAACCCAATAATCCAGTTTAGCCAACAACCAAGATAGCAAAAAATAGCAAGATGGCCACAAAACCACCCATTCAGAATAGACAGTGCATATGGTAATATCCAAGTAGGCAATAGCATAAGCGTGATCTGCAATTCTAATAGAAACGAAGATGGAAAAATAGCAGCAGTTAAGTAGTCCTTACTAGTTTATTAGTTTAGGTTATTAATTCTAGTTTATTAGTTTTTTTATTAGTTTGTTTAGTTCTTAGTTATTTATTTTATTATTAGATTATTATTTTTAGGTTTAGGTTTATTAGTTTTTTAGTTATTAGTTTTATTTGTTTTTATTATTAGTTTTTAGTTTATTAATTTTATTATTATTATTATTAGTTTATTAGTTTTAGGTTTAATTTTATTAATTTTTTAGTTATTAGTTTTATTATTTTTTATTATTAGTTAATAATTTATTAGTTTTTAGTTTTATTAGTTAGTTATTATTATTATTTATGACTAGTTTATTTAATTTTTATTAGTTTTATTATTAGTTTATTAGTTTAATTATTTAGTTAGTTTTAGTTTATTAGTTATTAGGTTTAGTTATTAGTTTAGTTAGTTTATTTATTAGTTTATTATTAGTTTATTAGTTTACTATTTTAGTTTTAGTTAGTTATTTAGTTATTATTATTAGTATTAGGATAGTAATTATAAGTTTAGTTATTTACTAGTTTTTTATTATTAGTTATTAGTTATTATAAGTTAGTTAGTTTTTAGTTATTTGTTTAGGTTATTTTGGTTAGTTTTTTATTAGTTACTTGGTTTATTATTAGTTTTAGTTGGTTATTTTAGTTAGTATTAGTTAGTATTAGTTTATTATTATTAGTTTATGAGTTTATTAGCTTATTAGTTTTTAGGTTTAATTAGTTGTTAGTTTTATTTTAGTTATTAGGTTTTAGTTTATTAGTTTAGGTTTAATTTTAGTTTTATTAGTTTTATTATTAGTTTATTAGTTAGTTATTAGTTTTTAGTTATTATTATTTATTAGTTTAGTTATTATTATTATTACTTTTTAGTTAGTTATTTAATTAGTTATTATTTATTAGTTACTAGTTTATTAGTTTATTAGTTTAGTTATTATTAGTTAGTTAGTTATTAGTTAGTTAGTTATTAGTTTCTTTGGTTATTAGTTTAGTTTTTTTTTTATTAATTAGATTATTTATTTATTAGTTTATATTAGTTTTTATTAGTTTATTAATTTTATTTAGTTATTGGTTTATTAGTTTTTTTAGTTGGTTTTATTAGTTTATTAGTTTAATTTATTATTATTAGTTAATTTAGTTTTATTATTATTAGTTTAATTATTATTAGTTAATTATAATTAGTTTTTTAAAATATTAGTTTAGTTTTGGTTAGTTTTTATTATTATTGGTTTTATTTAGTTTAATTTATAAGTTAGTTTTTTTAATTTATTTATTTTAGTTTATTTTTTGTTAGTTTTAGTTTTAGTTTTATTTAATTTGGTTATTTTATTTGTTTGTTTTATTAGTTTTAGTTGTTTAGTATTAGGTTATTAGGTTTAGTTATTAATTTATTAGTTTGGTTTAGTTTATTATTTTATTAGTTTATTAGTTTTTAGTTGGTTTATTAGTTTAGTAATTTAGTTTTTTAGGTTTAGTTTAGTTATTTATTATTTATTAGTTATTAGTTTTTATTTAGTTGTTATTATTTATTTACTTTATTAGTTTTTTACTTAATTGGTTTTTATTTATTTATTACTTTTATTTATTAATTTATTTAGTTTTATTAGTTTAGTTATTAGTTTTTTATTAGTTATTATTATTATTTAGTTTTATTATAGTTTAGTTTTAGTTAGTTTTATTTATTTATTATTTTTTGGTTTATTAGTTTTAGTTTTAGTTATTTTTATTAGTTATTAGTTTTATTATTAGTTAGTTTGTTAGTTTTATTATTAGTTTTAGTTTTTAATTTAATTTAGTTACTTATTAGTGTTTTTTTTTAGTTATTTTTATTTTGGTTATTAGTTATTAGTTGGTTATTAGTTAGTTTCATTAGTTTGTTATTAGTTTAATTTTATTATTTTTATGATTACTTTATTAGTTTAGTTGGTTTTTTATTAGTTTATTGGTTTAGTTAGTTAGATTAGTTTGGTTATTAGTTTATTGGTTTTAGTTAATTATTATTGTTTTGACTTTATTAGTTATTATTAGTTAGTTTTAGTTTTTATTCTTGGTTGGTTATTATTATTATTAGTTGGTTATTTTATTAGTTATTGGTTTTTTAGTTTAGTTATTTAGTTATTAGTTTTTTGGATTTTATTATTATTGGTTATTTATTTAGTTATTGGTTTTATTATTTAATTTATATTTTAATTTATTAGTTATTAGTTTAGTAATTAGTTTTTGTTTATTAGTTTAGTTTATTAGTTTTTATTTATTAGTTTTTTTTATTAGGTTTTAGTTATTAGTTTTATTAGTTTTATTATATTATTATTAGTTAGTTAGTTTTATTTTATTAGTTTAGTTATTTAGTTTTATATTATTTATTAGATAGTTTTATTTTATTTAGTTTAGTTATTATTTTTATTAGTTTATTATTATTATTATTATTATTATTATCATCATCATCATCATCATCATTATTATTATTATTATTAT
Source organism: Cymbidium sinense (assembly GCA_021442155.1). NCBI lineage: Eukaryota > Viridiplantae > Streptophyta > Magnoliopsida > Asparagales > Orchidaceae > Cymbidium > Cymbidium sinense. The sequence goes on along the minus strand of JAKCPB010001196.1, from coordinate 23,164 downwards.
TATTATTATTATTTTGGTTATTTTTTATTGGTTATTTATTTTACTTTGGTTTTGGTTTAGTTATTATTAGTTTTGTTATTTAGTTATTATTTTAGTTTTAGTTAGTTAGTTTAATTAGTTTTATTTTTTAGTTTTTTAGGTTTTATTAGTTTAGTTTTTTAGTTTTTTAGGTAATTTTATTTTATTTTATTTAAGTTTAGCTTTTCTGATTTATTTATTTATTTTTTCTTTCATTTAGTTTAGATTTAGGGTTTGGTTTGAAATGGCATTGGATTAGTTTAACATTTGGTTTAGAGTTTGGGGTTTAGGGTTTAGTTTAGTTGTAGGTTTTAAGTTTTAAGGTTTAGCTTTTAGGGTTTAGGGTTTAGGGTTTAGTTTAGGATTAGTTTTAGGATTTGGGTTTTAGATTTTGGTTTAGGGTTTAGGGTTTTAGGGTTTAGGGTAGCATATAAGGTTGTAGGTTTAGGGATAGTTTGAGGGTTTAGGATTTATGGTTTATGGTTTAGAGTTAGATTTTTTTTAATGTTTTCTTAAAATTTTTTTAAATTTATTTAAATTAAGGTTTAGGATTATTTAGATTTAGTTTATTTTATTTATTTTATTATATTTTATTTTTTTTATTTAGGTTTATTTTATTTTTATTTCATTTTATTTATTTTAGTTTTATTTATTTTAGTTTTGGTTTTTTATTTTAGTTTATTTTTTAGGTTTAGGTTTAAGTTTATTTTTTAGTTTAGTTTTATTTTTATTTTATTTTTTAGGTTTAGGTTTTATTTTTTATGTTTTAGGTTTAGGTTTAGGTTTAGGTTTTATTCTATTTTTTTAAGTTTAGGTTTTAAATTTTTATTTTAGGTTTATTTTAAGTTTTATTTTTAATTTTTGGTTTAGGTTTATTTTAGTTTATTTTATTTTATTTAGTCTAGGTTAGGTTTATGTTTTATTTTTTTTTAAGTTTAGGTTTATTTTATTTCTATTTTATGTTTAAGAGTTTTTAGTAGTTATTAGTTTTTTTAGTTAGTTCTTAGTTTAATTTATTAGTTAGTTATTATTAGTTATATTAGTTTAGGTAGTTATTAGTATTATTATTATTGTTAGTTAGTTATTATAAGTTAGTTTTATTATTAGTTTTTAGTTGGTTTATTAATTATTGGTTAGTTAATTTTTAATATTAGTTATATTGGTTATTAGTTTTTATTTCTATTTAGTTTAGTTATGGTTATATTTTATTATTAGTTATTAGTTATTAGTTTAGTTTATTATTATTAGTTTTATTATTATTTATTATTAGTTTATTAGTTTTAGGTTTAGGTTTATTAGTTTTTTAGTTATTAGTTTTATTAGTTATTATTATTAGTTATTAGTTTATTAGTTTTTAGTTTTATTAGTTAGTTATTATTATTATTTATTATTAGTTTAGTTATTTTATTAGTTTATTATTAGTTTTTTAGTTTAGTTATTAGTTATTAATTTATTTAGTTTTTATTAGTTTTATTATTATTTTATTATTTAGTTATTATTAGTTAGTTTTAGTTTATTTGTTATTAGGATTAATTATTAGTTCAATTAGTTTTATTTTTTAGTTTATTATTAGTTTATTAGTTAATTATTTTAGTTTTTAGTTTGTTATTTAGTTATTATTATTAGTTATTAGGTTAGTTATTATTAGTTTAGTTATTTAATAGTTTATTATTATTAGTTAGTTTTTATTTATTAATTTAGGTTATTAGTTTGTTAATTTTTATTAATTTTTTAGTTTATTAGTTTATTATTAGTTTTAGTTAGTTATTTATTAGTTAGTTAGTTTTATAAGTTAGTTTTTTTAGTTTATTAGTTTTTTAAGTTTTATTAATTATTCATCTTATTTTAGTTATTAGGTTTTAGTTTATTAGTTTAGGTTTAGTTTCAGTTTTATTAGTTTTATTATTAGTTATTTAGTTAATTATTAGTTTTATTAGTTATTATTAGTTTATTTATTATTATTATTTAGTTATTATCAATTTTTAGTTAGTTATTTAGTCAATTATTATTTTTTAAGTTATTAGTTTATTAGTTTAGTTATTATTAGTTATTAGTTAGTTAGTTTAGTTAGTTATTATTTTTTATTATTAGTTAGTTTAGTTATTATTAGTTAGTTAGTTATTAGTTTAATTTTTAGGTTTATTATTAATTTATTATTAGTTTTAGTTATTGGTTTTTATTAGTTAGTTTATTAGTTATTAGTTTAGTTATTAGTTAGTTTATTAGTTTATTAGTTTTATTAGTTTTGGTTATTAGTTTAGTTTTATTAATTTTATTTAGTTAATAATTTATTAGTTTTTTTAGTTATTTAAGTTTATTAGTTTATTACTTTAGTTTATTATTAGTTAGTTTAGTTAGTTATTAGTTTAGTTATTAGTTTTATTAGTTAGTTATTAGTTTAGTTATTAGTTATTTATTACTTAATTAGTTTAGTTATTATTAGTTATTATTATTAGTTTGGTTTTTTTAGTTATTTAGTGCTTTTGGTTAATTTAGTTATTTAGTTTTTTTTATTTTTATTATTATTGGTTATTATTTTATTTATTATTTAATTTGGTTTTAATTAGTTATTAGTTTAGTTTAGTTAGTCATTATAAGTTTAGTTTTTTGTTTATTAGTTTTAATTAGTTTCTTAATTTATTATTATTATTATTAGTTAGTTAGTTATTGGTTTAGTTATTAGCTAGTTATTACTATTATTACTTTTAGTTTTTAATTTTATTAGTTTACTAGTTATTATTATTAGTTTTAGGTATTAGTTTAGTTATTATTAGTTTAGTTATTTTATTAGGTTTAATTATTAGTTATTACTTTATTAGTTTAGTTTATTAGCTAGTTATTTAGTTTACTAGTTATTAGCTTAGTTATTATTAGTTATTATTAGTTATTAGGATTAGATTATTAGTTATTAGTTTAGTTAGTTTTTTATTAGTTATTATTATTAGTTTTAGTTATTAGTTATTAGTTTAGTTATTTATTAGTTAGGTTATTAGTTTTATTTAGTTATTTATTTTATTAGTTATTAGTTTTATTTACTTATTAGTTTATTAGTTTTTTTAGTTATTTAATTATTTTTTTATTATATTATTATTGGTTAATTTTTTTAATTAGTTTTTGTTATTAGTTAGAGTTTATTATTTTATTTATTTTATTATTATTTAGTTTAATTTATTTAGTTTTATTTTATTAGTTTAGTTATTAGTTAGTTTTGTTATTTAAGTTTATTTATTAGTTTAGATATTATTATTAGTTTTATTAGTTTTTATTAGTTATTAGTTTATTTATTTAGTTTTAGTTATTAGGTTTTTTGTTTAGTTAGTTAGTTTATTTATTAGTTATTATTAGTTACTAGTTAGTTTATTTTATTAGTTATTAGTTTATTAGTTTTGTTAATTTTAGTTTAGTCATTATTAGTTAGTTATTAGGTTTAGTTATCAGTTATTTTTATTAGTTTAGTTATTTTTGGTTAGTTATTAGTTTATTAGTTAGTTATTAGTTATTAGTTATTATTATTAGTTTAGTTAGTTTATTAAAATTAGTTTTTAGTTTAGTTTTTTAGTTTTTGTTAGTTTTATTAGTTTTTATTTTAGTTAGTTAGTTTTAGTTATTAGTTTAGTTATTATTATTAGTTTATTAGTTGTTAGTTAGTTATTTAGTTTATTAGTTAGTTATTATTAGTTTATTTATTTTATTATTATTAATTATTTTTAGTTATTAGTTATTAGTTTTTGAGTTTATTATCAGTTTATTAGCTAGTTAGTTATTAATAGTTATTTATTTAGTTATTTTATTAGTTATTATTAACTTATTAGTTTAGTTATTATTATTATAAGTTAGTTATTATTATTATTTAGTTATTATTTATTTACTTTTTAGATTTTTATTAGTTTTAATTATTATTAGTTTATTTTAATTTTTTTCTTATTAGTTTTAGTTATTATTAGTTATTTAGTTAGTTTAGTTATTTAGTTATTTATTAGTTAGTTAGTTATTAGTTTATTTATTATTTTTATTATTATTGGTTAGTTATTATTAGTTTTTAGTTCTTAGTTTATTATAGTTATTATTATTAGTTATTAGTACTAATTTTATGATTAGATTATTAGTTATTAGTTATTAGTTATTAGTTATTATTTTAGTTGGTTATTGGTTATTAGTTATTTGGTTATTATTATTTGGTTATTTAGTTATTATTATTTATTATTATTATTTATTATTATTATATTATTATTATTTTTGTTTAATTGGTTATTAGTTATTAGTTTATTAGTTAGTTTTATGAGTTAGTTATTAGTTTTTAGTTATTAGTTTAGTTATTTATTAGTTAGTTTATTAGTTTTGTTATTATTAGTTTTGTAAATTGTTAATAGTTAATTATATTTTAGTTTAGTTTATAATTTATTTATTTATTTACTTATTTATTAATTAATTTTTAGTTATTAGTTAGTTTATTAGTTTTATTAGTTTATTTTTTTAGTTTTACTTATTGGTTATTTAGTTTATTAGTTTAGCTTTTTAGTTTATTTATTAGTTTAGTTATTTTATTATTATTATTATTAGTTTAGTTTATTTATTAGTTTATTAGATATTATTTATTTATTATTAGTTTTATTACATTATTATTCAGTTATTAGTTATTAGTTTAGTTATTAGTTACTAGGTTATTATTAGTTTCTTAGTTTAGTTAGTTTAGTTATTAGTTAGTTTAGTCATTATTAGTTAGCTCTTATTAGTTCATTCTAGTTTTTTTTTTTAGTTTAGTTATTAGTTTTTATTTATTGGTTAGTTTTTTATTAGTTATTATTTATTTGGTTAAATAGTTTTTATTAGTTATTTAATTAGTTTTATTATTTTTAGTTATATTTAGTTATTATTAGTTGGTTAGTTTATTACTTTAGTTATTATTAGTTTATTAGTTATTTTTTATTATTATTTATTAGTTTTTATTAGTGATTAGTTATTACTTTATTAGTTTATTAGGTTTAGTTTTTATTAGTTTTTAGTTAGTTATTTCGTTATTATTATTAGTTAGTTAGTTAGTATTAGTTTATTAGCTTTATTAGTTTTATATTACTTGGTTAGTTAGTTTTATTAGTTATTATTAGTTATTAGTTTATTAGTTTAGTTATTATTATTATTAGTTAGTTATCTAGTTTATTAGCTTATTAGTTATTATTTGTTTTTTATTAATTAGTTTTAGTTTTATTATTATTACTAGTTAGCTATTATTTTATTAGTTTTGTTTAGTTATTTTTATTAGCTATTAGTAATTAGTTTTTAGTTATTTTGTTTAGTTATTATTTAGTTATTAGTTTAGTTATTATGTTTAGTTATTAGTTAGTTAGCTTTTGGTTTAGTTATTAGTTAGTTATAAGTTTAGTTGTTATTATTAGTTAGTTATTATTAAGAGTTTCTTAGTTAGTTATTAGTTTAGTTAGTTTTAGTTTGTTATTTAATTTAGTTTTTAATTAGTTATTAGTTTAGTTAGCTTAGTTATTATTATTAATTATTAGTTTATAATTTTATTAATTATTTAGTTAGTTATTAGTTTATTATTATTAGTTTAGTTATTAGTTATAAGTTAGTTAGGTTATTATTATTAGTTAGTTAGTTTTTAGTTTTGTTTTATTTTTATTTTTATTTTAATTTGTTAATTATTATTATAATTATTAATTAGTTAGTTTATTAGTCTATTTATAGTTAGTTATTAGTTTTATTAGTTTAGTTATTATAAGTTATTTAGTTTAGTTATTACTTATTTTAGTTTTATAATTTTGTTTTATTTTAGTTATTTTACTAGTTTATTTATTAATTATTAGTTTAGTTATTAGTTATTACTTAATTATTTTATTAGTTATTAGTTATTTATTTTATTAGTTATTATTAGTTATTAGTTATTATTAGTTTATTAGTTTAGTTATTTAGTTATTAGTTTTAGTTAGGTTAGTTATTTTTTTAATTATTAGTTATTATTATTAGTTATTTTATTAGTTATTATTAGTTATTCGTTATTATTACTTTAGTTTTAGTTTATTATTAGTTATTAGTTTATTAGTTTAGTTATTTAGTTTTAGTCTATTATTATTAGTAAGTTATTAGTTTAGTCATTTTATAATTATTAGTTAGTTAGTTTTATTATTTAGTTTATTAGTTTATTATTAGTTATTATTATTAGTTATTAGTTTATTTATTATTAGTTAGTTTATTATTATTATTAGTTTTTTATTGGTTATTAGTTAGTTGGTTAGTTAGTTTTTTTAGTTATTTTTTATTTATTACTTATAGTTTATTATTATTGGTTATTATTTAATTAGTTATTATTAGTTATTACTTTTGTTTAGTTATTAGTTTTAATTTAGTTATTTAGATTATTATTTATTATTAGTTAGTTATTTATTTTTAGTTTATTAGTTCAGTCATTATTATTATTAGTTATTACTATTATTATTATTATTATTAGCTATTTGGTTTTAGGTTTTAGTATTATTATTATTTTATTATGTTTTATTAGTTATTAGTTTATTGGTTAGTTAGTTATTTTTTATTAGTTATTAGTTTATTAGTTTATTAGTTTTATTATTTAGTTTATTATTATTAGTTTTTAGTTTAGTTATTTTATTATTTATTTAGTTAGTTATTATTAATTATTATTAGTTATTAGTTAGTTGTTGGTTATTAGTTTAGTTATTTATTTAGTTTAGTTTTTGTTTATTAGTTAGTTTATTATTTAGTTTTTTATTAGTTTAGTTATTTTAGTTATTAGTTATTAGTTTATTAGTTTTGTTTAGTTAGTATTATTATTTAATTCATTATTATTATTTTATTAGTTTTATTAGTTTTATTATTAGTTATTAGTTATTAGTTTAGTTGTTATTATTAACTATTAGTTTAGTTAGTTTTTTTATTTAATAGTTATTATTAGTTTAGTTATTAATTATTATTTTTAATTATTAGTTCTTATTAGTTAGTAGTTAGTTAGTTATTAGCTTTAGTTTATTAGCTTAGTTTTTTAGTTTTATTTTATTTGTTTTATTATTTAGCAGTTATTAGTTTAGTTATTTTATTAGTTTATTAGTTATTAGTTATTAGTTATTAGTTATTTAGGTTTATTAGTTATTTAGTTTTATTAATTAATTTATTAGTTAGTTTAATTATTTTAGTTTAGTTATTAATTTAGTTATTATTATTTTAATTATTAGTTATTATGTTAGTTTTAGTTTAATTATTAGTTATTAGTTATTATTAGTTATTAGTTAATTATTATTTATTTGTTTTATTATTAGTTAATTTTATTAGTATTTTTGGTTATTAGTTATTATTATTAGTTTAGCAGTTTAGTGATTAGTTTTACTAGTTTTATTAGTTATTAGCTAAGTTTTAGTTTTTAGTTATTATTTATTATTTGTTAGTTATTATTAGTTATTAGTTTTTATTAGTTATTAGGTTTAGTTATTAGTTTTATTTAGTTAGTTTTATTATTTATTTAGTTTTATTATTTATTAGTTTAGTTATTTTTTAGTCTATTAGGTTTTATTTATTAGTTAGTTATTATTAGTTTTTAGCTTATTATTAGTTATTAGTTATTAGTTTTAGCTTTAATTTTTTTTTTATTTAGTTATTAGTTTTATTATTAGTTTAGTTATTTAGTTATTATTTAGTTAGTTTTTATTTAGTTAATTTAGGTTTAGTTTAGTTATTATTAGTTAGTTATTTAGTTTTATTACTATTATTTAACTATTATTATTCATTATTATTTTAGCCATGTGTTATTAGTTATTTATTTTATTAATGTATTTTAGTTAGTTTTATTTATTTTTAGTTAGTTATGAGATATTATTAGGTTTATTATTTATTAGGTTTAGTTTACAGTTTAGTTATAAGGTTTTTATTAGTTATTATTAGTTATTAGATTATTAGTTTTTTTAATTTTAGTTATTAGTTAGTTATTAGTTTAGTTATTTTTATTTTTAGATTTGTTATTTTTTATTAGTTAGTTTAACTTTATTATTAGTTATTAGGTATAGTTTTATTATTTATTAGTTTATTATTATTATTAGTTAGATTATTTATTAGTTTTTAGGTAGTTAGCTTATTATTAGTAGTTTTTGGTTTAGGCTTAGTTATTAGTTATTTGTTTTTTTGGTTTTAGTTTATTAGTTTATTAGTTTATTTTAATATTAGTTATTAGGTTAGTTTTAGTTAGTTTACTTATTTTATTAGTTTTAGTTTATTATTATATATTATTATTAGTTTAGTTATTAGTTTATTAGTTAGTTATTAGTTTTATAATTAGTTTTATTAGTTTTAGTTTTAGGTTTAGTTATTAATTATTAATTTTATTAAGTTTTAGTTCAGTTATTATTATTAGTTTAGTTATTATTAGTCATTAGTTAGTAATTTATTAGTTATTAGTTTATTTAGTTTTATTAGTTATTTAGTTATTAGTTTTATTTATTAGTTAGTTTTAGTTAGTTATTAGTTTATTTTTTAGTTTTTATTAGTTAGTTAGTTATTAGTTAGTTAGTTTGGTTATTAGTTTAGTTATTATTTTATTAGTTATTAGTTCTTTAGTTATTATTGGTTTAGTTATTTAGTTTATAGTTTAGTTATTTATTTAGTTATTAGTTTATTAGTTTAGTTATTAGGTTTATTAGGTTTATTAGTTAGTTATTTTATTATAATTTATTATTATTAGTTTATAAGTTTTTTATTAGATTTATTAGTTATTATTTATTATTAGTTATTATTAGTTAGTTATTTAGTTTAGTTTATTAGTTATTCTAGTTATTAGTTTTATTATTAGTTTATTATTATTATTATTAATTTATTATTTATTTAGTTATTAGTTAATAGTTATTAGTTATTATCAGTTATTAGTTTATTAGTTTACTAGTTTTATTAGATATTTTAGTTATTATTATTAATTAGTTTTAGTTAGTTATTAGTTAGTTATTATTGTTTTTATTTTTTAGTTTTAGATTAGTTATTTAATTTATTAGTTAATTAATTTTTAGTTTTTTTATATAGTTTTTTAGTTTTTTATTTAGTTTTTAGTAGTTATTAGTTTAGTTATTATTAGGTTTATTAGTTGTTAGTTTTATTATTAGTTTTTTTTATTATTACTTATCTATTTATTATTATTTTTGGTGATCATTAGTTATTATTTAGTTATTAGTTAGTTATTAGTTTTGTTATTAGCTTTATTATTATTAGTTATTAGTTTTAGTTAGTTTTTATTTATTAGTTATTAGTTATTAATTATTAGTTATTATTATTATTTTTATTAGTTTTATTAGTTTTATTACTTTATTTATTATGTTTTAGTTTAGTAGTTATTAGTTCGTTATTAGTTAGTTTTTAGCTTTTTTTATATAGTTAGTTTTAGTTATTATTATTATTATTATTTAGTTATTAATTTATTATTATTTAATTATTGTTAGTTTTAGTTATTAGTTAGTTTTAGTTATTACTAATTTTATTAGTTTAGTTATTAGCTAGTTATTAGTTTATTAGTTTATTAGTTATTAGTTATTTATTTAGTTATTAGTTATTAGTTAGTTATTTAATTTTTAATTATTAGTTTAGTTATTTAGTTATTTAGTTTTATTAGTTTTTTTGGTTTATTAGGTTTATTATTATTAGTTTTTTAGCTTAGTTATTTAGTTTTAATTATTAGTTATTATTAGTTAGTTTTAGTTAATTTTATTATTAGTTTATTTTATTAGTTATTTAGTTATTAGTTTAGTTTTAATTAGTTTTTTAGTTATTATTTTAGTTATTAGTTATTATTTGTTATTAGTTAGTTCTATTAGTTTATTATTTAGTTATTAGTTTTTTATTAGTTTTATTAGTTTTAGTTATTAGTTTTATTAGTTTATTTATTAGGTTTTATTAGTTATTAGTTATTAGTTTAGTTTTTAAGTTATTATTAGTTTTTAGTTATTAGTTTATTTATTATTAGTTATTAGTTTATTTATTAGTTATTTATTAGTTTAGTTTTTTAGTTAGTTTAGTTAGTTTTAGTTATTAGTTAGTTTAGTTATTAGTTTATTAGTTTATTAGTTGGTTTTTTAGTTAGTTATTATTAGTTTTATTAATTATTAGTTTAACTATTATTAGTTTGTTATTAGTTATTTGTTAGTTATTAGTTATTAGTTTTATTAGGTTTTTGGTTTAGTTATTAGTATTTAGTTAGTTTAATTATTAATTTTTAGTTAGTTATTTGTTATTATTATTATTTGATTTTTAGTTTATTATTATTTTAATTATTATTAGTGATTTAGTTATTAGTTATTATTATTAGCTTTGTTATTAGTTTATTGGTTTAGTTAATAGTTTAGTTATTTGTTAGTTATTAGTTAGTAGTTTAGTTATTAGTTTTATTAGTTTTATTAGTTATTAGTTTTATTAGTTTTAGTTAATTATTATTATTATTAGTTTTAGTTATTAGTTATTAGTTTAGTTAGTTTAGTTTTTATTATTTTATTTTAGTTATTAGTTTTAGTTATTAGTTATTAGTTATTTGTTTTAGTAAGTTATTAGTTTATTAGTTAGTTATTTAGTTATTTATTATTTTTATTATTTAGTTTATTAGGTTTTATTAGTTATTAGTTAGTTATTTAGTTATTAGTTTATTAGTTACTTAGTTTATTATTTAGTTATTAGTTTATTAGTTTTTAGTTATTAGTTAATTAGTTTTTTTAGTTATTAGGTTTAGTTATTAGTTTTATTTTATTATTTAATTTTATTATTAGTTAGTTATTTTTTATTTTGTTAGTTCTTATTAGTTATTAAGTTTAGTTTGGTTAGTTTTATTTAGTTATTACTTAGTTATTAGTTTATTTGTTATTAGTTTAGTTTTATTATTTGTTTTTATTAGTTATTAGCTTATTTATTTATTAGTTATTAATTAGTTATTATTAGTTCTTATCACTTTAGTTTAGTTTATTTTGTTTTTAGTTAGTTATTATTAGTTTAGCTAGTTTTAATTAGTTTAGTTATTAGTTTATTAGTTAGTTTTATTTAGTTTTAGTTAGTTTTATTATTTTAGTTATTAGTTTAGTTAGTTATTTCTTAGTTTATTATTTATTAGTTTTTTTTAGTTTAGTTTTGTTAGTTTTATTAGTTTATTTAGTTTTTAGTTTATTAGTTTATTTTTATTAATTTTATTTGTTATTTTTACTAGTTAATTAGTTATTTAATTATTATTCATTATTAGTTTGGTTAGTTTTTATTAGTTATTAGTTATTAGTTATTTTTGTTAGTTTAATTGGTTATTAGTTTTAGTTTTAGTTATTATTTTATTAGATTTTAATTATTAGGTTTAGTTAGTTATTATTTAGTTATTTAGTTTATTAGTTTTAGTTTATTAGTTATTTAGGTTTTAGTTTATTAGTTATTAGTTAGTTTAGTTATTAGTTTAGTTTTTAGTTATTATTTTTTAGTTATTTAATTATTAATTTTCAGTTTGGTTTTAATTAGTTATGTAGGTTTTATTAGTTATTAGTTATTAGTTTATTTTCAGTTAGTTAGTTATTATTATTTTTAGTTAGTTTAGCTAGTTTTATTATTATTATTAATTATTAGTTTGTTTTATTAGTTAGTTAATTGTAGTTTAGTTTTATTAGTTATTATTATTAGTTTAATGATCATTTTTATTATTTATTTGTTAGTTATTTTTAGTTAGTTATTATTAGTTATTATTATTGGTTAGTTATTTTTATTATTATTAGTTTATTAGTTAATTATTAGTTTATTAGTTTTAGTAGGTTTAATTATTATTTATTTATTTATTAGTTAGTTTTAGTTAGTTTTATTATTTAGTTTTTATTTTATTAGTTTTAGTTAGTTATTAGTTTTTAGTTAGTTTTAATTATTTTATTATTAGTTAGTTAGTTAGTTATTTATTAGTTATTAGTTAGTTTTAGTTATTATTTTAGGTTATTCATTTAGTTATTATTTAGTTTAGTTATTTATTATTAGTTATTAGTTATTTAGTTTAGTTAGTTTTTGTTAGTTAATTACTAGTTAGTTTTTTTTATTATTATCGTTATTAGTTAGTTATTAGTATTAGTTTTATTAGTTATTAATTATTATTTATTAGTTATTAGTTATTAGTTATTTAGTTATTTAGTTTAATTATTAGTTTAGTTATTATTAGTTATTAGTTATTAGTTTAGTTTTTAATTTAGTTATTATTAGTTATTAGTTTAGTTTATTAGTTATTAATATTAGTTATTAGTTAGTTAGTTATTAGTTTTATTATAAGTCTTATTAGGATTTAGTTTTAGTTATTAGTTAGTTTAGTTTATTAGTTCATTTTATTAGTTATTATTAGTTATTAGTTTAATTTTATGTTTTAGTTATTTGTTATTAGTTATTAGTTTTTATTAGTTAGTTTATTAGTTAGTTAGTTTTAGTTATTAGGTTTTTAATTTTTATTAGTTTTAGTTGTTAGTTATTAGTTATTAGTTAGTTATTTATTAGTTTAGTTTTATTAGTTATTAGTTTAGTTATTATTAGCTATTTAATTATACATTATTATTTTATTTAGTTATTGATAGGTTTATTAGTTATTAGTTTTAGTTTATTTATTAATTAGTTAGTTAGTTTAGTTTATTATTAATTATTAGTTAGGTTAGTTTTAGTTTAGTTATTAGTTAGTTTATTGGTTTTATTAGTTATTAGGTTTAGTTTTTATTAGTTATTATTTTAGTTATGAGTTTTCTAGTTTAATTATTAATTTAATTATTAGTTATTAATTAGTTATTTAGTTTTTAGTTAGTTAGTTTTTATTACTTATTAGTTTATTAGTTATTCGTTAGTTATTATTTTATTAGTTTATTAGTTTATTAGTTTATTTATTTAATAGTTTTAGTTTATTTAGTTTTAGTTTCTATTTTGTTAGTTTTAGTTAGTTAGTTTTATTAGTTATTATTATTTATTTGGTTTATTATTAGTTTTTTATTAGTTATTTATTTAGTTATTATTATTATTAGTTAGTTATTTTTATTTTTAGTTTATAAGTTTTATTAGTTTTTTAGTTTATTAGTTTAGTTAGTTTATTTATAAGATATTAGTTTTTTAGTTAGTTAGTTTTATTATTAGTTTAGTTATTTAGTTTATTTTTTTAGTTTTATTTATTGAGTAGTTAGCTAGTTATTAGTTAGTATTATTATTATTAGTTTTAGTTTTTATTTATTAGTTAGTTTTATTATTAGTTATTAGTTAGGTTTACTTATTAGTTATTATTTATTAGTTTATTTTATTAGTTTTATTAGTTTTTAGTTTGGTTGGTTTTATTAGTTAGTTATTTAGTTATTATTAGTTAGTTATTTAGTTAGTTATTAACTTATTTTTTATAATTATTACTTAGTTATTATTAGTTAGTTTTTATTATTAGTTAGTTATTATTAGTTAGTTATTTATTTAGTTTATTAGTTGTAGTTATTAGTTCATTAGTTATTTATTTTATTAATTATTAGTTAGTTAGTTTTAGGTTAGTTCTTTTATTAGTATTTATTAGTTAGTTTAGTTATTTTATTATTTATTAGTTTAGTTAGTTTTAGTTTATTAGTTTTATTAGTTATTATTAGTTAGTTATTAGTTTATTAATTAGTTTTAGTTTTTTATTATTAATTAGTTTAGTTTATTAGTTTATTAGTTTAGTTATTTAGTTATTATTAGTTAGTTTTTTAGTTATTAGTTAGTTTAGTTATTTAGTTTTAGTTATTAGTTTATTAGTTATTTAATTATTATTAGTTTTAGCTAGCTATTAGTTCTTAGTCATTAGTTATTAGTATTAAGTTTCTTAGTTTATTAGTTTAGTTATTTTTAGTTTTTACTAAGTTTAGTTATTTAGATTATTAGTTTATTAGTTTTATTAATTATTTAGTTATTAGTTATTAGATATTAGTTATTAGTTATTTAGTTTTATTATTTCTTTTATTATTTTGGTTTTATTTAGTTTGGTTTAGTTATTTATTATTATTTTTAGTTATTAGTTTAGTTTATTAGGTTTATTATTAGTTAGTTACTAGTTTAGTTATTAGCTTTAGTTAGTTATTAGTTATTAGTTTATTAGTTTATTAGTTAGTTATTATTAGTTATTATTTTAGTTAGTTATTAGATATTTTTTTAATTATTGTTATTATTATTACTTATTTATTATTATTATTATTAGTTATTATTAGTTATCAGTTTAGTTTTATTAGTTTTATTAATTTATTTAGTTAGTTTATTAATTTTATTTTTTAGTTATTAGTTATTAGTTTTAGTTACTGGTTATTAGTTTAAGGTTAGTAATTTTTATCAGTTATTAGTTATTAAACTAATTAGGTTTTAGTTTATCAGTTTTAGTTTATTTTATTAGTTATTATAGTTAGTTTAGTTTATTTATTTTAGTTAGTTTATTAGTTTTTTAGATTTTTTATTATTATATTATATTAGTTATTTAGTTATTTATTAGTTATTATTATTAGTTTATTATTAGTTATTTTATTTATTAGTTTTTATTTTGTTTATTATTAGTTTATTATTATTACTATTAGTTATTCGTTATTAGTTTAGTTATTCATTTTAGTTATTATTTATTAGTTATTAGTTTAGTTTAATTTTATTATTACTTAGTTTAATTTATTATTTGCTTATTAGTTAGTTTATTAGTTTAGTTATTTAGTTTAGTTTTAGTTAGTTTTTTATTAGTTACTTAATTATTATTAGTTATTAGTTAGTTATTATTTTTAGTTATTTAAGTTAGTTATTATTAGTTATTAGTTTTAATTAGGTTTAGTTTTAGTTATTATTTAGTTTATTAGGTTTTATTATTAGTTATTATTAGTTTAGTTTTTTAATTAGTTAGTTATTTAGTTATTATTAGTTAGTTTTTTAGTTTATTATTATTATTATTATATTATTATTAGTTTATTAGTTATTAGTTAGTTTTTTATTATTAGTTATTAAGTTTATTATTAGTTAGTTAGTTTTAGGTTTTTATTGGTTTTATTATTATTTTAGTTATTAGTTATTAGTTTATTAGTTTTTTTAGTTTAGTTACTAGTTATTATTAGTTTATTAAGTTATTAGTTTATTTTAGTAAGTTTAGTTTTATTATTTAGTTATTATTATTAGTTTTAGTAAGTTTTTATTAGTTATTTAGTTTAGTTATTATTTTTTTTAGTTTTTATGGTTATTTATTATTTTAGTTATTAGTTTTAGTTTTATTATTATTAGTTATTATTTTTATTAGTTATATTAATTATGTTATTTATTACTAGTTAGTTAGTTTTAGTTAGGTTATTTATTTATTAGTTATTATTAATTATTAGTTTTAATTCTTTATTATTTAGTTTTATTAGTTTATTATTTATTATTATTAGTCATTATTTATTTCATTTAGTTTATTATTTATTATTATTAGGTTTATTAGTTAGTTAGTCTTTTGGTTTAGTTATTAGGTTTAGTTTTTAGTTAGCTTTTTTTATTAGTTTATTAGGTTTTATTATTTAGTTATTTAGTTTTATTAGTTATTATTATTAGTTTTATTATTAGGTTTAGTTATTATTTTTATTATTAGTTAGTTATTATTAGTTTTATTAGTTTGTTTTATTATTATTAGTTAGTTTTTATTAGTTTTAGCTATTTAGTTATTTTTATTAATTTAGTTTATTAAGTTTTTTTATTAGTTTTATTAGTTTTTTATTTTGTTATTTATTATCAATTAGTTTTTTTATTAGTTAGTAGTTATTTAGTTTTATTAGTTATTATTATTGAGTTATTAGTTTAGTTTGTTAGTTATTTATTAGTTAGTTTAAGTTTTTTAGTTATTTAGTTATTTATTTATTAGTTTTAGTTAATTATTAGTTATTATTATTAGTTAGTTAGTTATTATTTGTTATTGGTTATTAGTTAATTAGTTTAGTATTTTTAGTTTTATTAGTTAGTATTAGTTTTTTAGTTATTTATTATTACTATTTTCATTTTGTTAGTTATTAGTTAGTTATTTATCTTTTAGTTAGTTAATAGTTTATTATTAGTTTTATTATTATTAGTTATCAGTTTAGTTATTATTATTAATATTATTAGTTATTATTAGTTTATTAGTTTTAGTTAGTTATTAGTTTACTAGATTTTAGTTATTATTAGTTTTCTTAGTTATTAGTTTTATTAGTTAGTTATTATTTAGTTATTATTTTTTATTAGTTATTATTTAGTTTTACTTTAGTTAGTTATTATTAGTTTATTATTAGTTATTTTGGTAGCTTTTTAATTATTACTAGTTAGTTTTGAAGTTAGTTATTATTAGTTAATTTGTTTTTAGTTAGTTATTAATTAGTTTAGTTTATTAATTTTAGTTTAGTTAATTATTATTATTATTATTATTAGTTTTTTAGTTTTATTTTTATTGAATTAGTTAGTTTTAGGTTTATTAGTTAGTTTAGTTTAATTAGTTATATTTTATTAGTTATTATTAGTTTATTAATTATTAGTTATTCATTATATGTTTAGTTAGTTATTATTCATTTAGTTTCTAGGATTTTATTACTTATTAATTTAGTTTTTTAGTTATTTATTTAGTTATTATTAGTTATTAGTTTAGGTTTTTTATTAGTTAGTTATTAATTATTAGTTTAGGTTAGGTTTTAATAGTTAGTTATTAGTTATTAGTTTATTATTAGTTTTAGTTCTTTTGTTATTAGTTATTAATTATTATTAGTTAGATATTATTTGTTAGCTTTATTATTAGCTTTAGTTAGTTTAGTTAGTTATTAGTTATTTAGTTTAGTAATTTTTTATTTATTAGTTATTAGTATTAGTTATTAGTTTTTAGTTATTATTTTTATTAGTTTAGTTATTAGTTAGTTAGTTTTATTATTTTATTTATTTAGTTATTAGTTATTATTAGTTATTTGTTATTTAGTTTAGTTTTTATTTATTATTTTATTAGTTTAGTTAGTTTTTATTAGTTATTAGTTTTATTATTATTATTAGTTTTAGTTATTAGTTATTAGTTTAGTTATTTATTAGTTTTATTAGTTATTAGTTTTTTTTAGTTTTTTATTAGTTAGTTTATTTAGTTATTTTTTAGTTTAGTTATTTATTATTAGTTATTATTATTAGTTTTAGTTTAGTTATATAATTATTAGTTATTATTAGTTTAGTTAGTTATTTTAATTATTGTTAGGTTTTTAGTTTACTAGTTTATAATTATTAGTTATTAGTTTATTAATTTTAATTAGTTATTTATTTTATTAGTTATTATTAGTTATTAATTATTTTATTTTTAGTTAGTTATTAGGTTTAGTTATTAGTTATTTTAGTTAGTTAGTTTATTTAGTTTTATTTGTTTTTAATTATTTAGTTTATTATTTTTAGTTACTATTAGTAATTATTTATTAGTTAGTTAGCTAGCTTATTAGTTATTTATTAGTTATTATTATATAAGTTATTAATTATTATCATTATTTTCATTATTATTATTATATTTTGTTATTATTAGTTATTATTATTGGTTTTTATTTAGCCATTATTTATTATTTTTAGTTTAGTTTAGTTTTTAAGGTTTATTTTATTATTAGTTTTAATTAGTTTCTAGTTAGTTATTAGTTTAGTTTAGTTTAGTTATTAGTTATTAATTATTATTAGTTATTAGTTTATTAGTTATTTAGTTTTAATTAGTTTTTTAGTTATTTATTTATTGTTATTATTTAGTTATTAGTTAGTTTTTATTTAGTTGTTTGTTTAGTTATTTATTAGTTAGTTTTAGTTATTATTAGATTTAGTTTAGTTTTTTAGTATTTTATTTATTTATTATTTTTATTAATATTTATTAGTTATTAGTTTTTTTTTATTTTATTAATTATTAGTTAGTAATTATTAAATATTTTATTAGTTATTATTAATTATTAGTTTAGTTATTATTAGTTTAGTATTTAGTTATCTATTAGTTAGTTTATTTTATTAGTTAGTTATTAGTATTATTACTTATTATTAATTTTATTAGTTTTTATTAGTTATTTACTAGTTAGCAAGTTTATTATTAGTTTATTTATTTATTTTTTAGTTACCAATTTAATTATTTTATTATTTATTTCTGGTTTATTAGTTTTATTAGTTTTATAATTTATTTTTAGCTAATTAGTTAGGTTTTTAGGTTTTTTTTAGTTATAATCAGTTATTAGTTATTATTAGTTTAGTTATTATTATTAGTTATTAGTTTAGTTAGTTTATTATTAATTTAGTTTATTAGTTTAGTTTTATCTTTTTAGTTATCTAGAAAGTTTTAGTTAGTTATTAATTTATTAGTTTTAAGTTATTAGTTTTTTAGTTTTATCAGTTTATTATTATTAGTTAGGTTTTGTTTTATTAGTTTATTATTAGTTAGTTTTAGTTAGTTATTTGCTTTATTTATTAACTTAGTTTAGTTTTTAATTATTAGTTTAGTTTTATTATTCATTAGTTATTAATTTTTAGTTATGTTTATTAGTTTTATTTAGTTATTAGTTAATTAGTTAGTTTATTATTAGTTTAGTTATTTATTATTAGGTTTTAGTTTTTTTAATTAGTTTAGTTTAGTTTTTAGGTTATTAGGTTTTATTAGTTTTATTAGTTTAGTTTATTTTTTTATTATTTTTATTAGTTTAGTTAGTTAGTTTATTAGTTTAGTTTTAGTTAGTATTGTTAGTTAAATTTAGGTTTTAGTTTAGTTTTAGTTTTTATTATTGGTTTTAGTTATTAGTTATTTAGTTTAGTTAGTTAGTTTTTATTAGTTATTAGGTTTAGTTTTATTAGTTTTATTAGTTAGATTAGTTAGTTATTAGTTTAGTTAGTTTATTTTATTAGTTATTTATTTAGTTATTTATTATTAGTTATTATTAATAATTAGGTTTTATGTATTGTGTTTTAGGATTATTAGTTTTATTATTAGTTTATCTGGTGTAAGTTTTATTAGTTTTTTAGTTTTTTAGTTATTAGTTTTTTTTAGTTTTATTACTTTTTAGTTATTAGTAATTAGTTAATTTTAGTAAATTTTTAGTTAGTTTTTAGTTAGTTTTTAGTTTTATTAATTATTAGTCTTATTTGTTATTAGGTCTATTAGTTATTATTATTAGTTTATTATTATTAGTTATTATTAGTTAGTTATTAGTTTTAGATTTTAGTTTTATTAGTTATTAGTTAGTTTAGTTTTTTATTTTATTATTAGTTTATAGTTTATTAGTTATTAGTTTGTTAGTTTTATTAGTTATTTAGTTAGTTTAGTTAGTTATTATTAGTTTTTAGTTTAGTTTTTAGTTTATTATTAGTTATTATTAGTTATAATTATTAGTTTATTATTATTATTAGTTTTATTTTTTAGTTATTATTATTATTAGGTAGTTAGTTATTTTAGTTATTATTAGTTATTATTATTATTAGTTTTAGTTACTTTTTAGTTATTAGTTAATTTTATTAGTTAGTTTAAGTTTAATTATTACTTATTATTAGTTAGGTTTTTCTAGTTATTTATTTATTTATTCTAGTTATTAGGTTTTAGTTATTATTAGTTATTATTACTTATTATTAGTTTAGTTATTAGCTTTATTTATTATTATTAGTTATTATTTTAATTTATTTTAGTTATTATTATTAGTTTATTAGGTTATTAGTTTTAGTTTATTAATATTATTATTTAGTTTTATTTGTTTTTTAGTTTAGTCATTATTTAGTTAATTATTTTTAGTTATTAGTTAGCTATTATTATTAGTTATTAGTTTAGTTATTTTTAGTTTATTATTAGGTTTTAGTTTTATTATTTTATTATTTATTAGTTTAGTTTAGTTATTATTATTATTAGGTTTTATTAGTTTAATAGTTTTAGTTAATTTATTAGTTATTAATTTAGTTTTATTAGTTAGTTAGGTTATTAGTTATTAGTTATTATTGGTTTTTTTTATTATTATTAGTTTTAGTTTAATTCTTATTTTTAGTTCATTATTAGGTTCAGTTAGTTATAAGTTTATTTACTTTTTAGTTATTATTGGTTTTATTATTTATTTATTTATTATTATTATTTAGTTTATTAATCATTAGTTAGTTATTATTAGTTAGTTTATAATTATTAGTTATTAGTTTCTATTTAGTTTTATTAGTTATTATTATTATTAGTTTTAGTTTTTATTAGTTATTATTATTATTTAGTTATTAATTATTAGTTTTAGTTTTTATTAGTTATTATTATTATTTAGTTATTACTTATTAGTTTTAGTTATTAGTTATTATTCATTTTTATTAGTTATTATTAGTTTATTAGTTTATGAGGTTTTAGGTTTAGTTTCATTATTATTATTAGTTTTTATTAGTTATTAGTTATTAGTTATTAGTTTTAGTTTTTTAGTTTATTATTA
Source organism: Cymbidium sinense (assembly GCA_021442155.1). Taxonomy (NCBI): domain Eukaryota; kingdom Viridiplantae; phylum Streptophyta; class Magnoliopsida; order Asparagales; family Orchidaceae; genus Cymbidium; species Cymbidium sinense. The sequence continues at coordinate 2,765 of JAKCPB010001196.1, read as the reverse complement.
TTTAATTTTATTAGTTTTTAGTTTATTAGTTTCATTTAGGTTTACTATTTAGTTATTTGTTAGTTTTATTAGTTTAGTTATTATTAGTTTAGTTTATCATTAGTTATTTAGTTTACTTTTTTAGTTATTAGTTTTTATTAGTTTTTAGTTATTTTTTAGTTTTTTAGTTATTATTAATTAGTTATTTATTTTGTTATTATTTGTGATTTATTTGTTATTAGTTTATTAGTTATTAGTTTAGTTAGTTTAGTAAGTTTTTATTAGTTTTAAATTATTAGCATATTATTATTATTATTAGGTTTTTAGTTATTAGTTATTAGTCATTAATTAGTTTTCGTTAGTTTTTTTGTTTATTAGTTAATTTTTTTTAGTTATTAGTTAATTATAATTATTAATTTTAGTTAGTTATTAGTTTATTATTTTAGTTATTAGTTTATTAGTTAGTTAAGTTTATTAGGTTTTATTAGTTTTTATTAGTTATTTAGGTTTTAGTTTAGTTTTTCATTTAGTTAGTTTTTTTAGTTTAGTTAGTAGTTATTTTATTATTAGTTTATTAGTTTTTTGTTATTATTATTTGTTAGTTTTAGTTTTTTAGTTATTATTTAGTTTTATTATTAGTTCTTAGTTTATTTTTAGTTATTATTTAGCTAGTTTAGTTCAATTTTTTTAGTTATTAATTATTTATTAGTTATTATTAGTTAGTTTATTATTTTAGTTATTAGTTATTATTATTATTACTTTTAGTTATTATTTTATTTATTATTATTAGTTTATTATTTATTAATTATTAATTATTACTTTATTATTTTTTAGTTATTTAGGTTATTAATTTAATTATTATTATTTTATTATTAATTTAGTTAGTTTTTATAATGATTAGTTATTATTATTATTAGTTTAGTTTTTATTAGTTATTAGTTTAGTTAGTTATTTAGTTTAGTTTATTAGTTTTGGTTTTAGTTAATTATTATTAGTTCATTATTAGTTATTATTATTAGTTAGTTATTATTATTATTTGTTGGTTGGTTTAGTTATATTATTAGGTTTAGTTTATTATTATTAGTTTTATTATTACTATTTGTTTTGATTAGTTATTAGGTTTTATTAGTTTTGGTTATTTATTAATTATCAGATTTCTTAAGTTTTTAGTTTTATTAGTTTACTATTATTAGTTATTTATTATTACTTATTACTAGTTTATGTAGTTATTAGTTTCTATTTTACTGGTCTTATTAGTTATTATTAAATTTTTAGTTTAGTTTTTTTATTAGCTTATTAGTTGGTTAGTTATTATTATTATTATGATTATTATTAGTTTTTAGTTTATTATTAGTTAGTTATTTATTTTATTAGTTATTTTTAGTTATTAGTTATTATTATTATTATTATTATTATTATTATTATTATTTATTATTATTATTATTATTTAGTATATTGGTTATTAGTTATTATTATTATTATTATTATTATTATTATTATTATTGGTTAGTTATTGTTATTACCATTATTATTATCATTATTATTATTATTATTATTATTATTATTATTATTATTAATTATTTATTAGTTAATTTTATTTTATTTAGTTTAGTTTTTTAGTTATTATTAGTGTATTAGTTAGTTAGTCTTTATTAGTTTTATTAGTTTAGTTAGTTAGTTTAGTTTAGTTATTAGTTTATTAGTTTATTAGTTTTATTCATTTTTAGTTTATTATTATAAGTTATTATTAGTTTTTAGTTTATTAGTTATTATTAGTTAGGTTATTAATTTTTTTTATTAGTTTTTATTATTAGTTAGGTTATCTTATTAGTTATTAGTTTTAGTTTAGTTATTAGTTTTAGGTTTTTATTACTAATTAGTTATTTAGTTATTTATTAGTTTTATTATTTGGTCTATTATTTGAGTTTATTATTTATTAGTTTAGTTTATTGGTTTTTAGTTATTAGTTTCGATTTATAGGCTTTACTAATTAGTTTTATTTTATTAGTCTAGTTATTTAGGTTTATTATATCTTATTAGTTAATTTTATTTAATTTAGTTTAGTTATTAGCTGTATTAGTTTATTATTATTATAATTATTATTTTTTTATTATTAGGTTAGTTTTTATTAGTTATTAGTTATTAGTTTAGTTATTAGTTTAATTATTATTATTAGTTTAGTTATTTAGTTATTATTTTAGTTTTAGTTATTAGTTTTTAAGTTTTATTAGTTTAGTTATTTATTATTTTAGTTACTAGTTTAGTTATTAATTATTATTAGTTAGTTAGTTATTATTAGTTTAAGTTTATTAGTTATTTATTATAATTAGTTTTTTAGTTATTAATTTTATAATTTATTTATTATTTAGTTAATTATTAATTATTACTATTAGTTTATTAGTTTATTATTATTTATTAGTTTATTATTAGTTATTAGTTATTAGTATAGTTAGTTTTTAAATTATTATTATTTATTAGTATTTGTTATTAGTTATTAGTTTAGTTATTTAGTTAGTTTTATTTGTTTAGTTATTTATTTTATTAGTTATTGAGTTAGTTTTATTATTAGGTTTATTTTTTAGTTATTAGTTTTTTTATTAGTTATTAGTTTTATTAATTTAGTTATTTAGTTTAATTATTTATTATTTGTTCTTTTAGTTATTTTATTAGTTATTATTAGTTTAATTATTTAGTTATTATTTTAGCTTTAGTTATTAGTTCTTTTTGGTTTTATTAGTTTAGTTATTAGTTATTAGTTAGTTAGTTTAGTTAATTTTTATTTTGGT